>PNEQ01018648.1:0-28237 GCA_003012365.1 Medauroidea extradentata | reverse complement strand
TTCTTTCTTTACAAAATAGCATCGTTATTCTTCCATTGGCCAGCGAGCGAAGTCTTGCGCTTGGGTACACTATAATTCACGGAACTCGCAGACAGCCTCGTATAGGGTGCCCGGTTATTCGCTTACATTTAACTGGACAAGTTAAACCACGAAATGTAGCGGGATCCCGCTAAACGAGAATCATAACAATTCCGCTACAGGCGGTGAACACTGTTACTGTAACAAGACTCCAGTTCAACGCCGATTTGAAAGTGGTAAATGGGACGAATAACTTCAAGAAACAGTTGTTTGCATTCCTCCTGAATGGCTCATTCTATACAGTACAAGAATACCTGTCATAGTCTAGTGTTTTCCTCTCCACATTTTGTTAGTTCCTTCAATTGACCTTTCCTTACTTCGTAAAATAACATTTTTGTTTTACTAAGTACGTGTTTTATCTATTTAATATATTTCAGAAGGATGTGTGCTTCCCTAATATCTTAATGGTAAAAAGTAATGCAAGTAATTTTGCTGTAGATTTACTTTACCTTTGAGATTCATTTAGGGTTGACACAACACGTATTGTATGAAAAACATTTGTGTACTTTGCAAGATATACATTACATAATCTACTCTTTGTAATTATTATGTGCTAGAACAATTTAAAAGTACCTCTGTCTCTAACCTCTAAACATGCCGTAGGCCTAGTACTGGGACATTAATTTTTAACAATGTAACTTTACCTTTTTTTAACAACTTGATATAGGATCACATAATTTTACACTCAAGTATCATATGTCTGAAATTCAACAAGAGTGGTACATTGCTGTTGACAAAACATTACGTTTGCACGAACGAATTTGAATAACGGAGCAGTTTATCTCAACCTAACATACAAATCGAAATCTTTACTTACATGAGCGTAACGAATGTTTATATTGTTGTAACATTATTGTACTTGCTGGTAAATGTATATTGAGTGAATTTTTATGCAATAGCTACTATCAATAAACTAGGCGTATATATTTACGAACGTACGTACACTGTAAAAAAATTTTTGTACTTCTACAAAGAAAAGCCTTCGAAACCCAGTTGCCAAAGAAATTCCTTGTAAAACTACAATGGTTATCCTTGTAATTAAATACAAAGTATATGTTTGTAAAATTACAAGAACTAGCCTTGTAGCTGTACTTTCAATACGAAAAAAAAAAAATTTAATGTTCATTGTGCTTCATAAACAGCACTGAACTTATTTATCAAATATTTTTTGAATAAAGGACGTATACAAGAGATTATTTTGAAAATATAAAAAAAAAAAAAAAAAAAAAAAAAAAAAAAAAAAAAAAAACTCGCAAGGCACTAAGTTTCGAACCACTCTCCCCACGCTTAGAATCTACACATCTTACCCCTAGACCACTTTTGACTTACATATCAGATAGTATTTATTTATTTGTATACAACGTACGTATGTAATCGTGTCAGGTACACGATGAATATTACAAGAGAGCGTATTTTTTACGCCCATGTGAACACATAATACACAAATCATTTGTAATGTTATACTTAATGTAGGTGCACAATTTTAGAATGGATCCTCCTTGAATATAAAATCCTAATATCTTCGTCGGCGCGTACAAATATTTCAAACAAATATGGCAGTTCCTATGTAAATGTATCTCAACAGACTCGCTAACAAGGTTCGCTAACTTGCTTACCGCAGCCCGCAGTGCCTACGCTAGGCCGGTCCGGTTAAAAGCCCCGTTAGACCGCTGCTCGGTGTAGATGAGAATTGTATTTCAAACATCTCTTGCTAGATCGAGCAGGAGTCCAGTTAGAACTCCTGTTAACTCGCTGTCGCCCCGAATGAGAATCGAGCCCCAGGACTCTGCTTTCCTGTCACACATCATGTTTTCCGACGAGACGACATTCCACATCTCGGGAACCGTCAATAGGCATAACATTCGCATTTGGGGTCGGAGCACCTACATTACAACATGGAACAATTGCAGGACAGCCCAATTGTAAACGTTTGATGTGGACTTGTGTGCGACATGTACATCGGATTTTTTTTCCAGCAAGGATGACAGGACAGTCATTGAACAATATATCTGGACATGTTGGATTAATATGCCTTCCCCCAGGTTGAACATATCCAACCTCCAACAAAATCTCTTGTTTCAATAAGATGGCGCCCTACCCTACTGGTCGCTCGATGTGTGTCATTCTCTTGACACCACATTCCCTGGCTGTTAGGTTGGACGAGATGAGCCCGTACAGTTGCCTCCACGTTTCTTAGTCATTATGCCACTGTGGGTCTACATAAAGGACAGGGTGTATGCCATTGCAGTACGGGTCCTTAGGGTATTCCGTGCACGAATTGTGGAGTCTATTGTTGTCATCATTCCAGACATGTTGGCGCAGACATGGATGGAACTTTGTTACCGGCTTAATATCCTCTGTGTCACCAAATGAGCTCACGTGGAAATGTTATAATATTTTAATGAAACTTGAGAACTCAAACGTCATACATAAGCCAGTACTTGCTTTTTAGTGTCATTGCAAACAGGCTGAAATTAGGGCATTTCGTCTTGGGCATCCTGTATATCTCCGAGCAGGTACTCACATTGGTCACCTTACAAAGCAGTATGTGCAATTTAACAACTTCCCTGTTTACAATGCTCTAATGCCCTTATGTACAGCGGTCACGACATTGCCATCTTTCTGCACCATTACTTGAAGTGTAGTGCATGAAGCGATAGTAGTGTGATGCGACTTTAATTTTATTTCATTTTACGATTGATGCAGCAACTGATAATCCCTACAACTGTATGAGAAAAATGGTCGATGAAATGCTATGTGAGCAGAACACAGATCTCACATGGTATTAGCTTTACTTACAAGTGTGCAAATCAGAATAATGTTTAAGTATATTAACTTAAAGGGGCCGAGAGCAATGACATTCATCACGAAGGACGTTGTTGCGAGTAAAAAAATAATTAAGTAAAACAAAAACATAAGTAATTCTCTGTTTGACATTCAGTTACCCACAGCTTATCTCTCTCTTTAGAATAAATTTTAAATATGGCTTTGCTTAGTCTGTGTATCTGAGTGTATTGGAGACATCACATACTAATAAACAATCTAAGTAATTACCGATACAAAATAAGAGCGATAGAAGTGGGCAAAGTTTAGCAATACTGGATGTTAAAAGAAAAAAAAATACCATTACCACTCACCGCAGTCAGCGTAGCAGCGGTCGGGACTGCTCACCATCTGCACGGAGTCGCCAGCACTCTCGCAGCAGGAGTTCTCCTGGAGTTTGCTGGTACCACTGGCACTTTGGAGATGCTGCGCAAAGATATTCTTAATCCTGTACCTACCCTATGGAAAACAAACAAGGGACTCGTTGATGGCGGCCAGCGACGTCAGCCATACACCAAACTGCCGCCTCTTCGTCATCGACAGAGTAACCAAAATAATTCTTAGTAAATACAGGTGCCGACATTTGTGTGTATCCATGTTCACTGCTACCAGAAAGTCGTACCAAGTCAGAATATACATTTTTTCCGGCAAATGGCTCGCCCGTCTCTACCTATGGTTATGTCATATTTAGCTTCAACCTGGGGCTAAGGCGTGATTTGGTGTGGCGGTTTGTCGTGGCGAGTGTCTCCAAGCATATCATCGGGGCTGATTTCCTCCATTATTATGGCCTCCTGGTCCATATCCGCAACCACCGCCTTGTAGATATTACCACCTCCCTATCAGCTGTCTGTGATGTTACCACCTGCAATATCAGCAGCATAATGACACTTCCTCTGTCTTCATGCTACTCTGAATTGCTGAATAAGTATGGTGACATCACTCGCCCATCCGACTCCCCACGGTTTACACAACATTCCACAGTTCATCATATCCACACCACTGCCGGGCAGCCAGTACACAGAAAGCCACACTGGTTGGCACCAGACAAGATGCTGATAGAGAAGCAGAAATTCACGGCTCTACATAAGCTTGGGTTAGCCCGTCCTTCAAACAGTTGCTCGTCTTCCCCACTCCACATGGTACCCAAGAAAGGAGATGAGTGGAGGCCCTGTGGAGACTACAGGATGCTTATTACTCGCACAATTCCTGACAGATACCCAGTTCCGCACATCCAGGATTTTTCTCACACCCTACATGGCATGACCATTTTCTCCACAACTAACCTCGTCAGGACTTACAACCAGAATCCAATTGCCAAAGCAGATATTCCGAAAACAGCCATTACCACACCTTTCTGGTTGTACGAGTTCATTTTAATGTCCTTTGGCCTCCACAATACTGCACAAACATTCCAAAGATTTATTAACGAGGATCTCTGTGGTCTGGAATTTCGTGTCTCTCGCACAAGCTACCTTGCTGGCTCATCCAATCCCGACAGTTCCACTAGCACTAACGACGGATGCCTCAGACTTCGCAGTTGGGGCAGTGATCCAGCAACATATGGAAGGATGATGGCAGCCCTTGGCATTTTCCTCAAAGAAAATCAACACTGCTCAGCAGAAGTACAGTGCTTATGATCGCGAACTCCTCGCCATATATTTGGGGATCCACCAGTTTCGCCATATGGTAGAGAGGAGGGAGTTCACTGTATTAACCGACCACAAACCTCTCATTTTTGCTTTCGCCTAATACCTGGAAAAATCCTCACCCCACCATTCAAGGCAACTGGATTTCATCAGTTTGTTCACGACAAACATTCAGTACGTTTCGGGTGCTGACAATATAGTTTCAGATGCCCTCTCCCGAGTGAATGCTGTGGCCGATACCACGGAATACCAAGCTTTAGCTATGTTGCAGCTGGCAGATGAAAAGCTAAAACGATACTTGCGGCAGGATTCTGTCCTACAGCTGAAGAAACTCACCATGCCAGATATACCATTCGATCTCTACTGCAATGTCTCTACTCCGACAGCAAGGCCTTTCGTCATAGCGCCATTACATCGTGCATCTTTCAACATTGTGCATAACTTCACTCACCCAGGTGTCAGGGCATCTGTCAAGCTAGTCACACAGAGATTTGTGTGGCCCTCCATCAGGTCAAAAAGTCATAAGTAGGCAGGGGCATGTATTTCCTGTCAGCGTTCGAAAATTTAACGTTATATCTCCTTCCCAACTGGTGCCTTCTTACCACCCTCATCCAGATTTGACCATGTGCATATTGATCTGGTGGGGCCTTTGTCAGTGTCCCATGGCTTCTGGTTCTGTTTGACTGTCATCGACTGATTTACCAGGTGGCCAGAATCAATCCCGGTGGAGAACATTGAGGCCAACACCATTACTTGGGCTCTGTACACTGCATGGATAGCACACCTCGGCACCCGCCTCGAGATCACTACTGACCAAGGGAGACAGTTCGAGTCCACACTCTTCAGAGACGTCTGTAACTTGACAGGTACATCGCGGTTTCGAACAACAGCATTTCATCCACAAGCCAATGGTATGGTGGAAAGAATGCACCAGAAACTCAAGGCAGAGATATGTTGCTACGACTCCGAGCACTGGGTGGACATATTGTCTACCATACTTCTGGGAATCCGAGCAGCCTGGCATGAGGACCGCCATGCTTCAGCAACTGAGTTGGTATATGGGCAACCTCTTCATCTCCCTGGTGAGCACATTCCCAACTCGCAGACACAACAGGACTTGTAAGGGAGCTACGGCAACACGTCAACACACTCCGACCTGTAGTGGGCACACGCCGCGGCGTAACCAAGACATTTGTGTTTAAGGACCTTGCCACAGCGACAGAAGTTTTCGTCCGCCGTTAAGGGCTCAAGGAATCTCGTGAGGCCCCGTACGAAGGCCCATTTTCTGTGCTCAGTCGTACACCAAAGACTGCAACACTCCAAATGCATGGTCGCAAGTTACAGTTTCCATCGATCGTCTCAAACCAGCTTACACCCTTGCTAACTAACCGCCTGATAACATCGGCTACCCCGTCTCTAGACCAGACTCAGCGGTACCCTGCCATCCACAAGGCTCATACAAGGTATCTCCACACTCCTCTACTATAGTGACGAGATCTGGCCAGTCACATCCACTTTCCTGACCACCTCCAAGGCGGTTTTTTGTGATGCTGGGTGCATCACTGGCAGGGCGGCGCATCACTGCTATAAGTTATGCAGAAGTGATGCGCACCTGACAGCCTGTCAGTGCGAGGCAGCACGGTGATCCGCTGTACATTCCTGACTGGCGGGTCGGCCGCGAGCAGTGTACCACCCCAGACACATTACATTGTCCAGGCCGGACAAGGGATTACTGGGGTCGCCCTGCCAGCCAGCCCCGTAAGCAGGAGGATGCAGTCTCTCCCAAAGAGTATGGAAGGGAGAAAGAGAGTTCACTGCCAGGTTAGACCTCTTTGCTTATTTCTGTTGTGTTTTTGGCTCGCTAATACTTCCAGAGGTACCAACCACGCAGCATGAAATTCTATCTGAAATAATGTGGCGTGCATTGGTCATGTTTGTTTACATCGTTAGCTACAAGAGTGTGCTAGTATCGTTGGTGGAAATAAAAGTATTGGTAAAGGCGATGCCGTAAATTAAATGTGTGTGTGTAAATTGTCTTTGTGACTTGTTTTTAATTTGTAAGACCACAAAAAAAATTACCTCGCCGGGGTGTGGATTTGAACTTACTTCCCTGTAGTTTCCATACGCCCTTTACCACTCGACTATCTGTATACACTTGATATCCAATTGCTATGATCAGTATATAAGTAATCTTTGTGTATTAAAAAAAATTCATCTTTTCATTAGAATGGTCTGTTAAATATTTCTTTGAAACTTTATATTATACTGTAAAAAAATTTTGTCTAACATGTCTGAACTTTGTAAAGGAACGAAAAACCTTCGTATTGTTATTACCGGTACGCGAATTAATGGATATCGAATCATTTAATAAATTGAACATATTAAATAATTTTACTCAATCACACATCGCACTAACTATATTTTTGTTTTAACATTTCAATATTAAAATTATGTTTACTCTCGTCTAATATAAAATTCGTAACGGCTTTCACAAGTTTGACCAACGACGGCAGTATAATGTTTAGTCAGGAAGTCCATCTCAACGCCATAAATAATCGTTGGAGAATTTTCTCTATTTACGAAACACTTTAAAAACCTTCAATTTAAAAAATAACTTTCATTTCATTTACAGCAGCATAAATATCGTTAAAATGCTTAAGTTGCAAAACAATACTTCCAACTTTGAATCACATGTTGATGTTGGTACAACCGGAGTCGTTAGTCGTCAATAAGAGAAGCATTTGCCCTATCTAGTGACAGGCCCCTGGTCTCTCCCGGTACACCGTACAGAACAGTTGCATGCGTCCAGCCAGTGCGGTCTTGTGAATGTATAGATGTACATATTGTATATATTGTGTAAATGCATGGCTCGTGTCCGGTAAACATGGTGTTCTTATTATGCCCTCACGTCCTCGCTAAACAGTGGATGTTTTGTAATAAAAATGACAGCACTTTCTTGTACAAGTCGTTTGTTTTGTTTATTTTACGTACGTTGATTTATCCTGATGTTGTTTGTTTAAAAGTATAAAACTAATTGAAGCTAGTCTATTAACAAATCCAAAAATGATGCGCTCGTATGTCGCGATTTTTGGCATACAAGCACATTCAAGCAAGCATCTAGGCGCTGCTGTCTACATAGTACATTAATGAGGCTTGTATACGAGGTGAAGTAAATATATAAATTGTAAAGTGCATGCAAAACAATGATCATGATATTCAGGGTTGCCAAGGTCAAACCTATGGCATCATTATTTCTTTCTAAATGTCACGATGTCTTACTTAAAATGAAGCAGTATTAATATTGGTGTCAAATTGTTACCCAGCATTATCTACAAAACAATTATGTGTCAGATTGATAAGAGGTACAATCATCGTTTTTATTAAAATGAAATGCACGTTTAGTAAATTATTATTATCAACAGACTGTTAACAAAGTTAAGATTTATTTGAAGTATTTTATATATTAATTTTTTCATGGCACGTGATTTGTGTTAAAATTGGTGTTTTGAACATGTGACAGTCTGAGAACGTTGACGTGCAAATTGTATATTGCTATGTAAACATAGACTCGACAAATTCTGATTTTTTAATGAAGAATTCTAACAGACCAATGTATGCAATACGTTATATATATTAACTGATATTACGTATGTTCTATAATACACACAACAAACAATTACTTGTCTTTTGTAGATAATGGAACATTTATTTCACTGGCAGTAAATATTATTTAAAAATACTGATAAATTATTATGCATGAAGTTTTAACATTTTTGGCACTACATCATACTTTTAAGTTTTAAACATGAACTGACCTACACATTTTAGTAACTTTTTTACGATAAATGGAATAACACATCAGTCTGTGCATAATCCAGTAATTACTATTCACAGGAATAAGAAACGTATGGTTTCATCCCATTTTAAAACAAATATTATCTTAGGAAGATAACAATAAAATCCATTTACAACTTTCACCTAGATTTATGGGCAAACATTTTAAACGCTTACGTCAAGTTGTTTGTACTTATTAAACAATACACTGGTTGTAAATTTAAATTTTTTAAAACATTTTCATTTATTATTAGTTTAAGGAACTCCAATGTACACAGTGAGCATTGTTATATTCGCAATTATCGTAATTTGCTTACTAAAGTAAATACTGAAATTTTTGTGGCTATGGCGTGCGTAAATTTTAAGCAGTACTATACTGTTCAAGGAATAACTTAAATATTATTCGCAACATCTATCATACGCTCAAGCTATTATTTCAATCCATCAAGAAAACGTGTTTTTGGAATTTAACAACTAATAGTGTCGGTCGGGTAATTTACGAAACCCGTGGATGTAATAAAAGAATTTACTGACATATTTTCGTTATTTTGTAGCCTAAATTTTTATTCGTAGCGTTTATTGCATTCTGCATATTTTGGTTTATTTTATTTGATTTTAGTTTTTAAATATTTACGTATACAAGTCTCTAACATCCTTTCCCTTGTTTGATGCAAGACTAACAGGTATTTTACTGCCAGACCTCCATCGTTCCTCCCCATTCACGAAAACGGGAACCAGCACAGCCTCCTTCCAATCATGTTGATATTTACACTCCTATAACGTTCTATGTAATATTACTTCTAAATAACGGACTGACGCTCCCACAACAAAATGAAGAGTACTATTTCCTGTAACATTTAGCTCTTAGGCTTATTAATCTTTTAAATTTTATTACATTTTTTCCACGTCTTAGTTACTAACAGTTAATATCCCAGTATAATCTCGATGTTCCGTAACGTCATAATTCCAATAACCCTGCTCCTCAAACAGTGACAAATATTGGGCATGCAGAAGTTTTGCCTTTTATTATCAGATAGTGCAGCTTGACTGTATCTTTCAACAGTAGCATTTCTCTGCCAATTCCATGTACCGTTCTTGCAAACCAAACAATTTTTTTCATTTCTTTCATTAACGTTCCACTGTAGTTCTTTCCCTTCTAGGTCTTTGTTACTTTCTTCTCCTCTGTTTAATCAATTCCGTAAGTATTATCACCCTTTCGTTTCTCCGTTTAGCACGCGTCCGCCCACAGATAATTTTAAACATTTTATTATCTTGTCCATGATGTGGTGGATACCCCAAACACTATTGCTCTTTCGCGGTATAAGTGTTACCATAATTTCCTCAATTACATTCCTAAAGTCTCCCCATAGGACCTCCTTACTTTCCATTTTGGCCACTTTTCTAACCTATCCCATTAACATTTTTCTGACCCCAAGCTCATTCCTTCTCCTATTATGCTACATCTCTTTATTATTAGCCTACTCAACCATTTACCACCTAATCTCTAACGCTACTACTGGAATATGTTTGTTCACTGATTATGTCGAGTACAACTGCACCAACAATGGCATTCTCAGGCTAGACTAACACCGCATCTAGTATTGACCCCATTACCTCTTCATTCCACTGACTGCATTAAACATGTGTTCACTAACTGCGCTGCCTTTTACATCACGTTACCCACCCCTTCTGCTTCTTCCATCCACAGTACCCCAACCATATTCAGGTCCCCTGGAACAGCAACCCACCGCCGGTTTCTGAGCATATGAACCCTGTTTATATCACCTCACACCATGTTTGCTAAAAATTCAACACA
Organism: Medauroidea extradentata; assembly: GCA_003012365.1. Taxonomy (NCBI): domain Eukaryota; kingdom Metazoa; phylum Arthropoda; class Insecta; order Phasmatodea; family Phasmatidae; genus Medauroidea; species Medauroidea extradentata. The sequence goes on along the minus strand of PNEQ01018648.1, from coordinate 18,040 downwards.
CGACATATATCAGGTTTACAAAACTATTCTAGCAAGCTTGTTTTAACAATGTTATAATTTTATATTATATTATATAATTTTTAAAGATTTTTCATGTGGTTCCATTTTATGTTGCTTTAAAAAGTATATTTTGTTACGTAAAACGAGTTTCCATATCGACATATTATTTAAAAGGCCTCCAATATACAGGTAAGTTACATGATCAGAAATATTTAGTCTCCTTTCTTGACTTCCTAAAACATCTATTCGTACCTGATTAACAAATTTTGGAATTTACTATCACAATTGACAATCTGGATTTGTCTTACATATTCATACCGAAGCTGTTACCATTATTCATTATCACCTCTATTCACCATTACAGTATTTATCATCGCCGTATATACCATCAAAGTATTCATATTCTGTTCAGTGGTTTGGATTTACAATCTGTAATAACGGGATTCTTCCAGGGCTTTGTGTTATAGTTCATATTGTTTTATTCTTTACCTGATTAAAATTTAAAGAAAATACTGTATTCCTGATTTAATGACGTGGTGTACGTATATTACTCGTGGACATGCATATTTGTTGCTACCTGTTATTTTATGTTTTTATTAAATTTGTTATTAACCTGTATGTAAGAAAAGTTGTAAAAAGTGTTACTGAAAATAAAGATGGAATTAAATTTGCGGGCGTTAGGCCATTGTTCTGGTTGTATAGGACTTGCATGTATATCTTATTGCACTTGTAACCAAATTATGTAAACTTTCCAATAATATAATATGAATTATAAAAAAAAATATTAATTTTTAAATTTCCAATAATGAACAACGTACACTATGTTGTTACAAAAAAAAATTCGCTAATGCTTCATATTAAAAGAAATTTTAGTATGTTGATGACTGTGAATACGAATTAAAATATTTACAAAAATTATGTATAAATTGGGTTATGACCATGGGTTCCAACTCTAACTGATTATGCGAGTTTTTTTTTAAATCGTGGAACGGAGCAGATATCGCAAAACCGTTACACAGAAATATTGGAAACTGTTCGTACGTGTAACGTTTTTTTTTAACATGTTTGTATAATTTTGGCTAATTTTCGACTTAATTAATTTTTCTTAAAGTCAATAACTAACCAAAATTATAAAAGCGTATGTAAGCAGAAGAAACTATTTCCAACATTTTTATGTAACAGTTTTGCAGTATCAGCTTTATTTTTGGATAAAAAGAACTTTCTAGACTAGCGTAAATAGGGAGTCGTGTCTTTAAAAGTGAACATTAGTTCAGTTTTTGTTGCATATTTCAATGAAATTTTGTCTACAGTTTTATTTAGTTACTGTTGTTGTCTGTACACATTTTCAAAAATTTCCCCCGGAGTTTGATTAAGATATTAAAATATAAATTTTAATAATTTAAAGTCGTTTAATTCATAACTGTAAGAAGTCTAATGTCTGACACACTAATTATGTATGCACATAACCTTCTTGTATAACAAAATAAAATTTCATTGTAATAGGTGCTACAATTATATTTTAAAACAATTAAATTGTGAATCTCTGTATAATCTAAAAATGCAGTCTTGTGTCAAGTCGCCTCTCGCACATTACTAACGTATTGCAGAGAGATCACCTTAAGCTGTTACAGACATAAAACATCACGGAATAATTTGTCGCCTAACACATATCGGAGCTATATGTGGGAAAGCCGGAAATCCGTCAGCTAATGGTATCAAATTTTCACACAAAGTGAGTTCAGATGTCTGAGAAATTACTTCCACTTAAGTAAATACTCAATGAATCCAAACGGAAGTTCAACTATTTGAAACAAGAAAGAATACTGCATCGTTCGGTACATGTCTGTTCACTGTCTCGAAACTCGTAACGAATGTCAGTTAAATGTCCAATTTCGAGCTGTTTTCGCCATTTTACACGCAGCCGGTAAGAAATAACATGCTCTGAAGAGCGCTGCCAAGATGCGTGCAGTGAGGAAAGCCATGAACTATGTCCAACCTGTATGGCAAGGAGGTAGGGCGAGACTGCGCTAAGCCGCTTATCTCTCCCCAAGATCAGGAAGAGCAGCAATTCTGTACTCACTCGTTTCTCTGGCCACTGAAGGGTCGTCACTTGGTTCTAAGGGCCGATATTGTAAACCTCTTTTGAATGACAACCAACTGCTGTCCCCATAGAGAAAGCATTGGTTAGCAGTTGGTTGTCATTCGAAAGACGTCTATAGATACGGCCCTAAGGGCCGAAACTATACACCTCTTTCGAATGACAACCAACTGCTCACCAATGCTTTCTCTATGGGGATAGCAGTTGATTGTCATTCGAAAGCCGTTTATAGGTATGGCTCTAAGACTGCAGATGAGTGTACTCGTGGCCAATTTTGCCTGCCGGTATTTTATCGATTCCTTAGTTATAATCTGTGCAATATTTAATAAAATGACAAATGTTTTATTTTTTTGGAGTTAATTTCGAAATATTTTTGTTATTTGTTTTAATACATACATGCATCATGATTAAGAGCACACCATTAAGGTTTGAAAAAAAAAATATATTCTTAATCGTTTTCCAGCCATCTTGAATTTGACTTGTACAAATTTATTGTGTATGGACGAAATACGTAAAGTAACAGAATCTTAAAGTCATGAAAGTAATCAACAGCGTATAGCAGGGGCGTATCTACACCTTTGTTTTGGAGGGGCCGGGCGTTCTTTCCCCGGGAAAAATTATTTTCAAGATGTAAAATGGTGCTGTTTAAGCATTATACATACTTTAAAAATGTAAAATAAACAGTTAGTGTTGCAGTAGTGTGATTTCAATTTGTAGATTACTTTGCGTTCAGCATAACATTTAACTTTTTGAATTTGGCCTGGGAAAGGAGGGGGGGGGGGAGTCATGATCCCTGTGATGCCCCTCTGGATTCGCCCCTGGTAACAATGCCCTTATTCTGAGTTTGTCGTTATAGCCAACAGATCAAACACTGCTACAACTTAACACGTGTTTCGGAGAAAAGTCTATATTTTCCTCATACAACTTATGCATTGTTGAAAAACAAATGGATACCAGTAACATGTGTACAATTTTCACTATTATAACTTATTGTTTCATAACACTTGTATGTTGCTGCTTAAGACGAGCCATCGTTGTAATTGTGGGAACACTGTATCGATAGAGCTCTTCGATGGAGGGAAATGGAGAAACGGTTTTATCCCATAATTTTGCGCATAAAGTTCAATAATTACAATGTTGTTAATACGATTATTTCTTATTTAAGGCTGCTCCTCCAAGAAGGGGGTCATAGGGCTTTCAATGCTAAAAATTGGATTCTCATATCTCTGGGTGTATTAAATTTAGAACATTCATTCAAACTGCATTTTATTCTATGGAATAACAGAAATGGTGATAAATGTTCAGAAAATTTAAACCTCATTTATAAAGTACTTTTTTGGTAGGTTTAAAATCTTGGAAAAGTTGGAAAAGACTTCAAAAAACAGGCTATGCTGACTGCATTATTATTGCGCATGCAACACTGTTTATTTTGCTGAGTAGAATAAAAAAGTCCGTGAGGGCACCTATCTATCATTAATAGTTTACTCACAAATTAGCAAATTGTAAATAGCATGCCAGTGTTGCACGGAAGACGGCCGCTGTAGCGACGTGCTCGACAGCAGGATGTGTCGTTGACCTAGGAAACATGAGCAAGAGCGTGCAGTGTTGTCATACCTACTTGTCGCGCGGCGAGCAGCTGCCCTTGGTGGGATAAGCAGCCCTCGGCGAGGTAAGCGGCGTGCCGCCAGGCTGTGTTTAATCTGAACTGAGAAGTAGCCGGACGTTTACTGAACAGTTATTTTTCTATTGTCATATTATTAATTAAGAAGTTTAGCTACTGTGAAGAAACTGTTATGGCGCGGAATAGTTTTTCTGCGACATGGCTACATTAGCTCGTAATGGAGTGTGTCCAATGAAACATTTCAGTTTATAATAACAATAATGACGAATTTCAACAGTATTATTTATTCAATACAAAAGACAAATGAAATTTTTTAGGTGTGGTGTTATTTTTTTCATATAAAATTACAACAGCTTTAATTTGTAAATGTACGTATCATTATTTCATTTGCTGTTAACAAATTTCGTTTGGCACTGGGCCAGTAAACTATGAAATGGTGACTAAGAAGATATTATGGAAAGGAATAATACGTTAAAGTCCCCGATTCTCGTACAGCTTTAACGACCTTAGTGTTCCGGTAGCGAAAAAATTCATAAAAGCGCCCAAAAACGGTAAATCCAAGAAAACTATGTACTGTACGAATATCCAAACCTTTATTATTGTCTACTTACGTGATCATAGAACATCGGGTAAGTAGTTTTTTCTTTTATACATTTTTTAATTATGCTGTGCAAAAGCCCCGAAACTCGACGAAAAATTATCGTGTTTTCCTGGGCTAGATACACCTATCTCGAGGTTTATTTATTTAAAATTATTCCGTATAGTATAATACTGTATACCTGGGGAAACATGACGTGATTTTAGAATACAGTAAACTCCCGATTGTTGCTTTTTATGAACTTATTTCGATATCGGTGAAAGAAATATTGCGAAAGGCCTATCACAGCAATCAGATTTTGCGCGCTAATTTTTCTCGTTTATGCTTTACTTTGGGCTAAAGAAAAATCATAGGTGACCTTGCAGGTTATCCTTGTATTCGTAATAAGCCTTTATATTAAAAAATATTACTATTCCAATGAAGTTTATTATGATATTCAAGTAAATAATTTCCAAACATGGTCGGTACGGTCGCATGAGTTTATGTTGCGCGAGACGTTTTGCTTAAATTGTAATAAAATAAATGGTCGTATGTACATTTCCAGAATATCCTTTTATTCTAAATGAGTCATTCTATTAAAAATATTATTTTTCATTAGACTTCATTACGATATTCATGTGAATAACTCCCGAAGACGGGCATTGCGGCGCAAGCATGTATGTTACAGGCAATAATACAGTTAACTGAAACGCGTTTTAACATTTCAAAAATTTTTATTTTAATAATTATTAAATGTACGTAAAATATATTACATTCCACTATTTCTTACGATTGTAAAACAGATTTTTAACATGCTTGGCATTCTTGGCCAATGTACGAGTCTTAGGGTCCGCCACAATTGTCTGTTACCCCAGATTCGTATGAGTCTTATTTCACTTAAATGACAATATTTTGTAACAAACTGTAGTTCAGGTTGTTAAGCGACATATTCTTGAGCTATCGGAACAACCAGAATCCATAATAAACCGATAATGCACAGCACAAAGCTTAAGCCAAGAACGAAGTTGCTTACCTGAAACCAGTACGAATTGCCGATTTTGGCAATTGCGCAGGACGAGACAAAACAATTTCCTGCTTGTAAACAAATACACAGCCGGGGCCGCCAACGGTTGCAAGTTGAAGCTCACGTTCCGTAGATAATTGTGCGCTATAGACGCAATCAATATATCAAATTACTTATTTTTATAGATTTTTTTCCGAGGCGACTGCGAGCTTTGGATACATTGACGAGTATCGAGGACTTTACCTTAATTTGAATGTTACATTTATTTATTTTTATTTATTTATTTCAGAAATGAAGTTCAAGTCTGTTTGGGGGTAAGATCCAAACTTATTTCCTAATTTTATAGTTGAAGGGAAAATACAGATGATAAAAATTCGAAATACACGGCAGAATAATTGTTGACATTGCCCATGTAATGAAAGAAACGAAGAACATTGGCAAACATCCTCTATACTGTACAATGGGTCAGAAACAATGGCATTATTACTGAGAAAACTGTGGAAGAAAGTTTATCGTCACTTCTGATCATCCCGATTCCTTAGATGATGTAAATTCCGCATTAGTATGGGGGACTGTGACTGTTGGAAATAGAATATTCCCAAAGGAAGAATTATGGTCAGTTCTTGACGTTCCAATGATGAGTCGAAGGAAATACAACAAAAAAAAAGTAGAAGAGGTGCATATGGCAATACTTTTGAAATATTGCTGGCAAAAAACTGCGTAAGAGGTTTTCTTTTGTATATGGTTGACAAAAAGTCGCTTTCCGTATTTACATAAACACATAATTGGCTTTTTTCTTAAGCAACATGCCTTAACGGGCAGTCTAAAAGATTATGTTGCGCCAAATTTGACAAGTACTTCAAAAGATGTTTGCTCGTTCCTAGCAAGTATGAAAGAAAATGTTGTACACCAACTTACAGACGAAGTGTAAAAACACGGTGCGTTAAAATATTATATGTGGTTGTATTCTGGCTACACAAAACTAGAACCGCATGATGATGAATACCACAGAAAATCTTTCCAAGACGTCGAATGTTCCTGTTTATAATGTACAGTCGGCCAATCATAAAATGTCGCCTCTCTACAGGCCAGAATTCTGTCTAAGTCCCACTTCGGATATCTTCGGCAGAGGCAAGCTTTGCTCATTGAAATCGCAACACTTTCTAACACTCCTCACGACCAATGCGACATCCGTCGATTCAAATCTTGGTCCGGAAATTAAAAATGAAATCTTTTTTGTTTCGTATATCATTGCAGGTAATATCATTAATCACATAAATTAAAAATATATATTAAATACTTAAAATTAGGTAAACAAAGACAGACATTTCACACTAAGCATGTCCCGTTATTGTCAACAGATGTGAAATAATAGTTATTTAGAGTTCACGTCCCTACTACAAATGCTTTACACATTAAGCATTACATAGAGATTGTTTCTTCCAACAGAAGTAAATTAAAATAAATTATCATTAATTAAATAAACGAGAAGCAAAATTTATAATGTGTGTGCTCGTTTTACGCCTCTAGTTGCACATTTAGTGCAGAGTTTTGTTTTACTTAGGGACACTGCAAAACTTAAAATTTTGTTTGCACGGGAACAGTTTGCATTTGCACAAACGTTGGGCAATTCAATAATATCGTTTTAAAAATTTATAATTGTTATTATTATTATTAGTAGTAGGTTTTTGCGACTGAATATTTAATAAATATGGTGTTAATATAAACGTGTATTGATCAGGAATCCTCATTTAATCGTTGAGTAAATATTTACTGCAATGCTGAAAACATATTTCGCAAAAATAGGATGATGTATGTGAAATACTTCAGATTAATTATTGACATGAAGAACGTGGCCTTAAAACATTAATTATCTTAATAGTCGACCATCGATGCTTAATAATTCTGATCGGACAGCATGTACAACTTCCAGACAGTACTAGTTGCTAAAAAGGATGGCTCCATGCGCTTCTGCCTAGATTTTCGCGCGCTGAATACGGCGACGGACTCCCCCCCCCTCCCCCGGTAAATGTAGACGAGGCATTGGCAGGCTTGCTGGACACTCGCGTGTTCACCACATTGGACTTAAATTCTGGTAACTTGCAAGTCCCAATTTGACGTCCAATAGACAACGAAAAAGAACACATATAGTTGATGAAAACCATCTTTGGCTGGTTCTCTGTGTTTATGGATCTGTTTGCATTTTCTGGTGTTCTGCGACACACCATTTGCTGCAATGACGTTTGTCCATAGCATAGCTATAAATATACATTACAAAATCATAATTATTAACAGTTTTGCAAAAAATTATTGCATACTTATAAAACAGAAATGAAGTACTACATTTTAAGTATCAGGGTTCAAATTTAATTTGACAGTACCAAAATATTTTACAGTACATAATCACATTTTTAAAAAACAGGAAACATTAATTTGAAAACAGCAAATAGAAAATTAAAAACACATAAATTATAACTAGATTCAGTTTCTTGGACATACTCCATTGCAAAATTGAACGACTGTCAAAGAAAAACTAAACAAATAAAAGAAACCAATAAAATAAGCAGAGTATGCTTAGTCAGCAAGATACAAACACAACATGAAAATTCCAAGATAGAATCGGGTAAAATAAAAACAAACAGATAATAAATGAAATTAATAACAAAATAAAGTCGCACTTGTGTTCCTGAACCCTGTGTGTCTACCTGATGACGGGAGCATATTCCAGTTCCCGAAACGTCGTAACACTGTCTGTCTGTCACTGTCTGTGTGGAAAACTACTGTGTTTTGTTTCGTCTCTTCATTGTGTCGTTTGTCTTGTCTGTATATGTCTGATATCTGTTGCGTTTTGTCTCGTCTACTTGTTGTGTTCTTTTGTTATTTTTCTGTTTGTGTCTGATATCTACTGTGTTTGTTGTTTCGTCCCATCGTTGTGACGCATGATATTTGGTTTTTTTACTTTATTTTGTTATTAATTTCATTTATTATCTGTTTGTTTTTATTTGACCAGATTCCATCTTGGAATTTTCATGATGTGTATGTATCTTGCTGACTAAGCATACTCTGCTTATTTTATTTGTTTATTTTATTTGTTTAGTGTTTCTTTGACAGTCGTTCAATTTTGCAATGGAGTACGTCCAAGAAACTGAATCTAGTCATGAACTCCCATTGCACAGTTCTTTCAAAGATCACATAAATTATGTTTCAACACCTTACTAATATCCTACGGGGATGCAACTTAATGACAAGAAATATTTCAATATCAATTTGCAGCAATTCTGTTCTATCTGAAACAACATGGTTTTGAAAGAAACTGTAAATTCCAATCATCTAGTCTTCTGGATAGTACATAACCATCATTTTTCTAGGAATCAACTGCTCATTCAAGAAACTTTTTTTGCTCAGAATTACTTAAAATTCTGCCTCCTTCAGCCTGATTTAGCAGTAGCGTGATTTTGAGGATTTTTTTAATTTTCCGGGGTAAATGTTGAGGGAAATTCTGGACATTTTATGGGATAAACGGGAAATGTTTAGTTCTTTTGAAGGGAAAAGGGAAATTTGAGGGAAAATAGGGCAAATGAAGTAATCCACAAATCCACAGCCTGCTGCCTGTGTTTCCGGAGGAACTATACTCATCTACTGGCAACATATGCCTGGAATTAAATAAGAACGGTGTTTTGCAACTGAAAAGAAACCATGATTATTATTTCCAGGTACAGGGGCAACTGAACATTGCCAAAATAACATTCTGTGACTTTGTTGTTCATTCTCCTGCTGACTTTTTTGTTGACAGGATTGTGCGCGATGAAGAACAAATGTTACCACTTTTACGGAAATATTATTTTGACTGTATGATTCCTTAAATAGGGGATGGCAGAATACCTAGGAAATTAAGAACCTGAGTATATCTTAGAAACTCTAGAAAAAGCCTTATTAATAGTCGGAATAATCATATTGGTAATTATCATATGCTGTTCTCTAATAAAGTATGTGATGTTTATGTATAGTTTACTTAACTTTCATTTTCTGCTTTGTTGTGAACTATCCTGCAGTTTTATGCTATATCCCCGTACGTAACCTGAGTGCGTGGAAATTATGGTCAGTATAAAAATTGTCGGCTTAATTATGCCATTGTTTGATTACTGAAATGAAAACGTTATCATAAAAAAATTATTTTACTGCTTAGTAGGCTAATTTGAATGAACATGTATACAATATCCTAATTTTGTGTGATGTTCAATGATATTTATATATAACCTATAACTGTAATATTCTGCTCTATTGTGAACTATACTATAATTCAAAGTCGTACATAACCAGAATGCATTGAATTTATATGAAAACCAATGTTAAGTATATTACATGTTAGCATATTTAAACAGACATTCATTTTAGAGGTCACACAAATGGTTATTACGTCCTAGTTGTAAGGATTTTTATGATAAATTTATTGATCAATAGTAACATTTTTTTGACTTATCGAAATGAAATGTCCCAAAAACTTGTAAATTGTGTTGTGAACAAAAATATAATCATTAACAAACAGCAGTACAATAAACAAAATTACTATATGAAAACATTTCAAACTTAAATTAACTTTGTTCTTTAAACAGCAATGATTAGGAAAAAAAGTATTTTTGTACATGGTTAATTTAACACCAACATATTTCTAATAATGTGGTTTAGTTACAGTATTTGCAATATTCTCACTAACTGGTATTGTAAGATACTAATCTCATTTTTTATAATAATTATAATGTAATATTCTGAATTGGTGATATTTTACTAAATGAATTACGTGATGTTGATATAGTATATCCGCTCTGTTGTTAGTTGTAATTTATTTACATGTAGTTTAATTTAACCAGGATGCATTAAACATGTATTCAGTAGCCTATGTTTACGGAGTGTTCCATTTTGCTTGATTTGCTTAGTGTTTTTTCAAACGAACAATTTTATTAATAAACCAACTGTTGCTGTTTAGTTATCTGAATTACTGTATTCAGCTTTATTATAAATTATAATTCAATATTCTCAAATTGTATAACATTCTACATTACTACGTGTTCAGTTATGTTCCTTCTGTCTATTTTCTTGTGAAATAGCGTGTTATTCTAACCAATATCGTGGTGCTAAATCGTTGTGTATTACCATAATGCATGGAAATTATGTTATAGAAAACTAGTTCCATGTTAGTACATTTCAAATGATTTCAGTTTTTGTTGTTTAATAATATTGTATAGGCCTATCAAGTGCTTCATTTTATCGCTGTTTGTTTACCCTGAGTATATAAATAGCAACTACCTGGGACCTGAAAAATTAGCATTTTCTTTTGGGAACAAGCTGTAATTGTAACTTCTATACATTCGTGTTACTTTCGCAACTGGCTCTCGATTCTTATGACAGTTCCTGGAAGTCGCTGAGCCAATAAGAAAAACGTAACTAAATGAAGGCCCATTTCACTGTGCAAGTGAACAGCCAATGTACAGCTGTAGTCTTCTTGAGTACACAGATATTCTTCGAGGCTAGCATAGAGGTCAGTGAATCCGCGAATTTTTCTGGTCTCTAGCAATTACACAAGAGTTAGTTAATTAAATAGTTTTCTCATTTACCCCATCATCAACTTCAGCAACAGTGAGTTGGCTACATATGTGTTTGCTTACTCCACACGTATATAATATTTTCTCATTAACTGTAATATCATCTTCTGTAACGATGTCGTCACCGCCACACTCGCTCTCATAATACAAACTATAAATAATATAATAGCATTGGAATAATTTTCAAGGCCACTTCTGGTGGTGTTTCACTTTTCCACAAAACTGTAAAGTCAGATATTTAGTTGAAACTAATTGTAAAGTTCGTAGGTTAAAACAAATTTGTGTTTTCGTGTCATCTGTCAGCAGTATGTGTATGCGTTATGTTCAAGATAATTTACATTAACTCATAAACACTTGTTCCAATTCGAAATATACAAATGTTACAGTTGACAAAACAAAAATATGTTTTCGTTTAACGTCAGTGTCATATGTTAAATAATTACTTTTGAAAAATTTCCTTGGTTTGGTATATCCTCTGATTCTGTAGGGAGATTAGCAGAGATCGATGCTTCGTGCTTGAAAGAAAAAAAAAAAATACAAATTTCAAGGAAGTAATCTGGTAGCCTACTGAAACCTACAACTTATTACGTTTGTCGGTAAACATATATTTTCAGTTGTTACATACATGTATTGGTTTTCACCGCACGCGTGTGTCTGCTGTACAGCGGAGGAGTTGAAAAATATTATCTGAAGAAGAGCGGCCAGAGGAGTGTAACTGATAGAACAGCCCAAGTGTTGTCGTCTCAAGTTACCACTGATAATACTGCCTCGGCCCTGTGCCGCCACTCTCTACTGGCAACACTGTGTGCCCCAACCGTCATTCTCCGTCTGCTTCCCAGCGTGCGTGTGTAGACATCTTGGCGCTATTTACTGCTACTGTGGTTTTGGAGACACCCGCGCTGCCTGGCGGAATTCCCGCGCCAGTCGTGCTGCAGGATCAGTCTTAATTTAACTTGCGACTACCATTACTATCACAGAGAAGAGTAATATTTTGAAATAAGTATGCGTATGATAGATTATTTATATAGTATTATAGCTTGAGACGCCCATTGCTATCATAGAGAAGTGTAGTGTTGGTAATAAATATAAGCATGGTAGATAATTGGAATGAATTATGTATCACGATGATCGTTATCACTTAAGAGAAATTTAATATTCAGAATAATACGTGTGAACATTTTGTTTCTTATGAACATACGGTCTCTTTGAAGAGCTCCGTGGCTGATAGGTTTTAGCACAAAGGCGTAAAAGATAAATTTTAATGAGGATGTCTGTTTCGAATCTTCAACGTTTCATTGATTTGTTAATTTATTTTGTTTGTTTTATTTTTGGCTACGTATTCTATTATTGAAAAAAAAATGTTTTGTTCTAATATTTTCGTACGGATCAACGCGGGTTTAGTTATTACCATATTATTGGCAATAATATGTTACTAACTAAACCGTACGATCATGTGTTCTCTCATATATAACATTCATAAATTATGTATGTTGCTTGCACACTATTGATGAGCCGTAGCTTTTTTTCTCCGAGGAAAGTCATTATCATGTACAATTTTATTATACACTGCTTTATGGAAACAAATAATTGAAAGATGCTTACTTGGCCTTAAATAATATTTGATTGGGAGACTCTTGTACGTAAAAATAGTAACTAATCCAAATCTATTAAAATAATAGAAAATGCTTAGCAGTAATATGACAAAAGAGGCAATTAAAAAAATTGTAATACAAAGCTTTTGGTTCGAAACTAAGAAAATGCCACTGCTATTATTTAGTCATGCTCTACCGCTCAGCCACGCTGACACACGTATTATATATGCTATTTGATTATAATTGCTACCATAACATTTTATTTCTCCTTGTAATAGTTACTAAAGTATAACATGTTACTGACATAATAAAATTCATTTACGTATATATCAAATATTTAAATGAACAAAATTAAAATGTAGATGACTTCGTACGTATTAGCTGTGGAGAGCTTGTCGACTGTTTTACGTTTCAAATATTTGGTTAATAAAATAAATTTACATTTTCTGTACGAAAAGTATTACGATTTACTGGCGTGAGCAATCAACATTAAAATGTCCACACATATCGTCCGTATTTTATGCTATCTCGACTGTATTTGCTTGTTTCGACAGCTATACTACGAAACGAGAGCCGGCAACGGTACTTGGCATCGAATGTGAAGTCATCTGCAAACTTAGAATACGAAACTGTCGAAATCAAACGAGAGTCGATAAGTAGCGATACATTTTATAGCTACGAATAACTTAAAGTCCAAGCTCTCGACAGCTCAATGGTACTATAGAAAGAATTATCGGTTTGAAGCGATGCTACCATTAACTTAGAATAGATAACCAATGAAAATTCTCGAGAATCGTTATTTCACTATCGAAAATTCGATTGCGAGAAACCTGGAATAGAGTTTCTGATTCGCAGTGGAGGAAGTTGGCGTGCACTGTTAGAAAACATTTCCGTGAAATTACGGAAAAGTACTGGCAAAAAAATTATCCAGAAATCTTTGTAAAGTAACGGACACTCAGTTTCTCTTGATAACGGAACCCTCCGTAAAATAACGGACAATCCGTTTTCCGCAAAAAATATTAAATTTCTGTAATCTACTAGCACTCCATTTTCTAGCTATATTACATTTTCTTATTAACTATATGTTATCGAGATTCTGACGCACTATTTAGTAACCTGAAAATTTTTTCGAAGTTGCTGACATTCGAACACACGACCCTGCAATTGCCAGTCAGAAGCTCAGAGGCAATTTATGAGTAAATGAGATTCATGCAGTGGTAAGATATCAACTATATAAGAGACAACTTTTGTATTTGACATCCAGGATTCATAGGGCCTTATTCATAGTCGTAAGATAGTTCCGAGATGATCCTGAGATCATCTTGTGCCAGTTAGTCCAGGGTTGGTCCTGACTCGGACTGCCGTTAGTCCGCGTCTATGGATAAGACAAAAATTAGTCCGACGATAATCCCGCACTAGTCCGGGTCAAAAACGACTATGAATAAGCCCCATAGTGATTATTAATACCACTTTTTTTTTTAAGAAACAGAGTAAAATACGCTTTAAAATTGTAGAAACATATTTCCATGAATTTACGAAAAGTTACGGCCAAACATCCGTAAACTGGCAATACGGACAAATTTCCGTAAACAAAATATTACGGAAGCCACTTCCGTAATATTACAGTACTTTTCTGTAAATATTTCCGTGAATTTACGGAAATTTTTAACAGTGTGCTAATTACGCAACCATAGTGGTTCCACATTTTAGAACTGCGTATCAATTAATTTACTAGTATGTTTGACGGCTGAAATAGTTTTGATCAACGACTCGTTTCTTTTGAATAACCCTACAATAATGTTTTATTAATCCTGGTCCGTTTCCTCGGTTCGCATAGGCATATATTCCATCGACCATACATTTCCGTAGCCGTATAGCTGTTTCGCCAGATGCGCTAAACTGGCTCGAGAGAGTTTTCACGTTTGTAGAGTGTTTTGTAATTACACTTATTTAAGAAAAATTTTGTGGGAACGTGATTTTTTTACGGCAGCCTTTAAACGGTTTGTTTGTGGTTACGGACTAATGCAGGCACCAATAAAGAGTTAAGTGAATGACTAAACATTACCAATGTTATACAATGTCAACAGTGCACGTAGCTTCTGGTCAAAACTGACCTTTTAATCCCACCATGTCATAATTTACTACTACGTGTTATGAATGTGTTTGATACGACGTTTACTATTTTCTTTTCTTGAACATAAAATTGCAACTTGGCATTTATTTACGGTAAAAAATTAACTTCACTTCCCATCACACAATTTCAGAAAAATTAGATTTAAGTAGACTTATTTTGTATAACTAACGTACGGAGAACTCTCAACATACTTGCAAATACACCTTGCAGCATTGTAATGATTCTTCTCATAGTAGTGTCTCAACGTTCTTTAATATTGTAATGGCACGATATTAACTAAAACTGACTGTGATGTATGACATTGAATATAAGCCTGCAAAATTATTCATTGCAAATTAAAAACACTTTAGGTACAACCTTTCGAAAGAGTCATCAAGAAATGCGAAATGGAAAATACACACTACAGTTCTGAAAATTGTAACTTAGACGAGTAGCTTAATATGTAATTTAAAGTTCGAAAACATCGATTATTTTCCCACGTGCAAATAATATGCAAGCACCTAGTCATAACTAGTCAGAAATAACGTTAAAAATATTTCTGCATAATGTACGAAAAGTTGGTCTCCTTCGCCTTTCCTTGTTGGCTCTCTATAATAAAATAGAATTTAAATACCCGTAGAAATTTTACAGTACTGTGTCTGTTTGAGGCAATAGCAAATATATTTCCTGCAGATAGGTGGCTTTGAAAATATCCTTGCAATTAACGAGTTGAGTACGCCCTAGTTATTTCACTATTCTCTAAGTGAAAGTCATCGCATCGTAAGGTATACTTTATATGTAAGAAAAAAAATAAAGGTTTCTCGTGTAAGGGTAGTAAATATTATTCATAAATTGACAAGTTATACTGAGATTTATTTATTACAGTGTGAAAAAATGTCACGTCTTAATTTTTTAAATGGTCGTAAAAAGTCAACCATATTATTTAATCATTAAATATTTATTCATTTACTTAGTGTACAGCATTTAGAAAAATATTAAAAGTGACATAATAATTCTCAATAACATTTTCAATATAGTTTTCAAAATCCTTTCCAATAATATACTAAGACGCCATTCGCTTCTTCTTATTTAAAATTTTTGCTGTAATAATTTTACCGTCATTTAATCTTTGGTACTTTAGCTATATTTCTGATTAAAGAATGTGTGTTCTTAACGTCACAGACTCCTTATTAAATGCCAGAGATAAATTTTACGTACTTTAAATATTAAATTATTTTAAAACAATTTACAATATGAAATTAAGGAAGCTGATTACAGTCGAGATCTTGGCGTTATACTTGACAGCAAAATCTACCTGAGGACAACTTCATTAATATATCTATAATAATATTAGCTTTAATCCTAATTATTACACATCTTGCAGCAACGCCTACTCTTTGTTGTGCTTGTATTATTGTTCAGTAAGATCGGAACTAGAATACTGTTCAGTAATTCGAAACTCTATTTCTGCTACTGATTCTAAGTGATTGGAAAAGTTACAATGCAACATATTTAAAACTTTTTAAAACAGGTTCCCAGTTAATAATTCAAACTTCAACTATAGCAACGAGAATAAAAATTCCAACACTTAGATTTTAGAAAATATGCACTGAGAGAAAGAATTGTTTCATTATACTAAATATATTTGTTTGGGTGATGTTTGCTTCAGCTAAACAATATTTTGTTGGCAAGACCAAGCTTGGAGTCATCCAAACAAATTTAATTATTTCCCTCGACCAAATTATTCATTTAAACGCAATTTGTTTGGGCCAAACGTATATTTGGTTACTACAGGACGTCGAATAAATATTTTGTGTAGACAAACAACTAGTTACAACTTGTCAACAATATAATATTGTTAGTTATAAGTGAAGTGTTTTGAACCAACAAATTTTTTTCGATGGACTAAATGATTTTGTTGGCGATACTAAATACATATGGTTGACTTGCGGAAGATGGCAGGCTGGCGTACGTAAGTGATAAGATGGCGAACACTGTATACCTCAACATTCAAAATATAAGTTTGTGCCGCAAGTAGGACGTCTAAACTGTTAATCAGCATGATTCTAGTATCTTAATTTTAGCTATAACAATTTCAAAGTGGTTAATTCGATTGAATACAAAAGAAAATGCTATAAACTTGAAAAATACCGCAGATGCACTACTCGTTCTTTGTGCTGCGGCCCTGCGGTGCATAACTTAACTATTCCTTTACAAAATAAAAATGTCGCTGTTGTGGTAGCACTTGTAGCTCAGTTGGACATCAGTGACTATCGGCCGATAACTTTACTCTGCACGGACTACAAAATAATTGCGCGTGTATTTGAAGCTAGGGTGAAACTCATCCTGTCTGAAGTAATTGGACCAGAACAATGTTGTGCGGTACCAAACACCTCCATTATACAGGGTGTGGCAAACTTGAGAGATATTCAGTTACAAGCTAAGTTTGAAACGGGACCATTATCTTTATTGAACATTGACCTTGACAAAGCCTTCGACCGAGTGAATTGGAGTTTTCTCGACCGTATAATGGAGCACATGGGGTTTTCACACCAAACAATTACAATATTTCAAACACTTAGAAAACATGCTTCATCGCTTATTTCAGTTAATGGCAGGTTGGGCGAAAGATTTCCTGTAAAGTCTTCCGTGCGACAAGGTTGTCCTTTATCCATGGCTCTTTTTGTAATTTACATCGAACCACTACTTCAAACATTACACATGAAGCTGAGCGGCTTTTGTGCAGGAAATCAAAAAATTACATGTATTGGATATGCGGACGACGTTACGTGTGTAGTCCGGAGTGAACAAGAAATAGAGCTAATTACGGAGACGTTGACAAGTTTTAAAAGCGCTGCTACAGCCCAGTATAATCCGGCGAAAACAAAATTGCTCGATCTGATGCCTGACCCTAGCACACTGCGACAAGTATCCCCGTATGCCACGGTCGATTCACTTCGTACACTTGGGATCACATTCATGGCAAATTCGGAACAAATGGCCAAATGCAATTGGGACACAGCGGTGAACAAGATACGCGGTAGCCTTATAACCGCTCGACTTCGCAATATAAATATCATACAAAAGACGTACCTAATAAACACTTATTTATTAGCTCAACAGTGGTACGTAGCGCAATTATTCCCCATGCCGAAGGTGGTCGAGGCACAAATACGTCGATACACTGGATGGTTCTTATGGAGTGGATTTCTTTTTAGGGCCAGTAGAGACCAAATCTACTTGCCAACAACCAAGGGTGGTTTAGGTCTTATTGATCATCAACTAAAAGCAAGGGCATTGTTTGAGAAAACTCTTATACAACGGTTCTCGACGGACACCCCTAGCATCTCGGCTCTTCATCACGTCGTCTGGACAAACGGTAGTGTACTTACGCAATCCTATCTTAACGCCTTGC
>PNEQ01018647.1:0-28236 GCA_003012365.1 Medauroidea extradentata | reverse complement strand
AAATATAGATACTCTCAACACTGCCCGACACTATATGATATTGAATAGTAGAGATCAAAGTGTAATTCGCAAATTGAGAAGCCAGAACAATTGCATGTGGAGACATGTTTCTTACAAACAGTTTGTTTATTGGGTGAATGGGTGGAATACTCTCGGTAAAAATGTCAGAAAAATAATTCCGGCCTGCACTGTAACAAAAGTCAGGCAAACATTTCCAGACACACGTAATATTTATACTGGTTTCAAAAGTAATGCAGATGGGGACTATGAATATTTCGATTAACACTAGTTAATCCTCAACATACATACAGAGTGTAGAACTGTTACAAGAAATAACTTTACAGTGTTACATGCCATATATAGAATAATTTAACTCAAAATAATACAGATATTCTCGTAACTGTTGGTTTCAGATAAAGTGTTCAACATGATAGGTACTAAATTTGTATGATAACAAAAATTATTTGCAACAAAAACTGTAACTATCTTATTTAAATTTATTAAAAACAAGAAAAAAGTCACGTTTACCTTGTCTACGAATTTTTTTTTCCGAAGCTTGTGGTTTATGCTATTTCTTCAGGTGGAAGTGTCAGTGGGACGTGGGACACACGCAACATTTTTAGGAACACTTACACGATATTTGTCCTCAAACATCGGCAGTGCTTGTCCCATGGCAAGTTCAAGAACAGCTACTTGTATTTTTTCACGCCACAAGTTACATTTTATTTTGTAAGTCTTCTTTCTAACCCATTGCTTTGTTGCCTTAGAGAACTGCAAATTATAACCACACTGTTCCCGGTTGACATTATTATTATGATCTAAAATAGCCAACATTGATCTCGTAACCATTCCATTGTAAGGAAAATGCTTTCGTTTAGGTGTATATTTTAAACGTACATTATGGTATGACTCCAAATTACTAGAATGACAAAACTTATTCGTGCTCTTTAAATCAGTCAGAAGTTGTTTGTTCATGACAATTTGTCTCAATAACTGATAGTCATGTGAACCTTGTGTAAACCTGTCTTTATTTTCCTCCAGTGCGCCATGTTCACATTTGGTAAAGAAAACATTTCCATCCCATTCATGAATATTGCATACATGATTTAAAATTGAAGTAAATTTCTCAATCAGTTCTTCTTCATTTCCGTTGCAAGGGGCTAACGACCACCATAAATGATTTATAAGGCTAGTTTTCCAGGACATAAGTTTTTCACTACCTCTTGAAACGGCCTTTAATTTTTTACCGAAGGTTTTTGCTACGTGCCATACGTCAAACTGATGTTGCACGTTTTGAAATTCTTCCCTTAGTAATTTCCGAATACACCGACCACCATCCCTTTCTGCAATACCGAAAAATGTAAAATTTTATTTGTTTTTATGTCCATTATGCTATATGTTAGAAATTTGGCACAAAATCCAGGCGAATCGTATTGTCCGTCACCAGATATCCACACCTCACTATCTTGCACCGTTGCTAATATCTGTTCCTGGCATTTGAAATAATTGTACCGAATAGTTGGTTCAATAAATTGTTTGACTACACTGTAAAATGTAGTTTTTCCCATAAATTGCAAATTCAATGTTTTACAGAATGTTTGAAATATATCAAAACCAATTCCACACAGGTATAATGCAGAAGCGATTGCAACTGCTCCGGTATGGCGTTTTGCTTTCCGGGGTTCTGATTCCCACACAAATATGTGATTATTTTTACAGTGTGTCACAATTTTAAGGGACGTAGCATACACTGTTTTCCTAATATTAGTAACTGGAGAATGGCAAACATTACAGAAACGAAAAAGTAAGCTCAGACACTGCCAAAACACAAAAAAAAGCTTTGGGTGTATTTCCTGTTTCCATTGTTGGAAGATTCCCACCTTCATTCCTCTCATCTTCTTCACTTGTTGATGCAATATATGATTCTTCTAGATCTACCCCATCTTCTTCACTACTGTCAACGGTTAAACAACGCAATACTTCTCTACCTAATTCACACTGAATATATTTCTCACACACGTGGTCTACAAGTAATTCAGAAGTGTCACTTACAGCTATACTACTAACAAGTGTTCACTACTACTTGTGGTATCAATACATTCATCAACTCTCTTCTTTCTTACATAAACCGACATTGTTGAAGTGCGAGAGCTGCATTTTTTGACACTTTCTTCTGTTTCTCCTCTTAGTAACAACGAAGGTACTGCAGTTCGTTTTAAAATTCGTTTACATTTTGTGTTGGGCAACAATCGTTATTTCAGTAAACACGAAGAATCAAACGCGTCTTCAGAGAAATGTTTGGAACACACAACACTCAGTTTGGAAGGTTTAAAATTATGTCTGTTCACACTCTGCTCCCATGCTTTAAACCGTTTCGGAGACTTGTCGCGATTGGGAAAATAGTGAAACGATAAAGCATTATTACTGTCCCGTTTTCGTCGAATAGAATTGCAACCAAAAACACAACACTGATCTGGCATTTTTTTATAACCTACGTTATAAAATAAAAATACCTAATAGGCACAAAATAACTGCAAGGATGACACTAGACAAGTGCTGTTTAGGACACGTGCGCGCGCCGTTGAACGCACTCGGCGCGACGCATGCATGCCTCGTCTGGCCAGCCACTACCTGTTATGACGTCAGTACTCGTGCAGCAAATATCGTTTTTCGCTTGTAATTTGAGAATGCGACATCGTACAACTCTGCGGAAAAAACCACTCAAATTCTAATTTTTTTCTTTATTTATTACAATCAACTTGTTTTCAAGCCGAACTACTCCTTTAACTGTATGAGCAGTGTGGTGAAACTTAAGGAACTATCAACATTGCATATTTTCAATCATTATTTTTTTGGGATAGTTTCTCTTTTTTGTGGCGAAGGGGGAGGGGTAGAAAAATTCAGATGACGTTGAAAAATATATATTTAAATAACAAAAGACAGCAATTAGAATAATTACTCAGAGTAATAACACTGAAGTTAAAAATGCAAATAAGCAAACTGCCACATAAATCAATCCTTTAAGAAGTAAAAACAATAACTTCATATTATTTTCGATGCTTAAATGTGTCAGGGGACCGCTAAGTAAACAAAACAGGTAGTTATAATTATGAAACCTGAAACAGAATAAGTAACTGCAACAAAATTTACGTATGGTGTATGTAAATATGTGACAATTCCAAAAGATAAGCCCATTAGGCTATATTTACATTGAGATTTTAGATTGATGCATCATTTAGTGGATTTGGTCTTGCTGTTTTATTTTATTCCATTTCTATTCCTAACTGTTTATCTGGTTTACTTAGAGGTCCTCTGGGCCCAAAACATTAACGGGTTAGTGATTTGATCTTACTATTACTTTTTTTTACTTTTTTAAAGGATTGTTTTATGAGTCAGGGTTTTTAAAATTCTTTAGTTTAAGTGTTATTTGTAGTTATTCAAACTTGAATACCTCTACAATTATTGTAGAAAGCAAAGATAATTCCGAAAAACATCAACAAAGTCCGTTAGGCTTTTCGTTAAAAAATAATAAGATGAAAATGCCAGCACCACTTCTCCTTGAATGTATGTAGACTACACGCAAATAAAACAGCTTAAGACTATCAGCGGTACAAACATTTTATTTCTTTATCGGGAATAATCTGCTGGAGTTTGTCGGATTTGTTAGGAGACGCTGTGAGCAGAATGGACAGTTGTTTTTAGTCAGGCTCAAGTTGGCCTAAAGTAATATACTTCTGTTTTGACAACATTGTCTGCAAAACAATTTTTCCTTTCTAAACTTAACATTTAATTAGATATACTGCTTAGACCTATGTACTGTACATGTTTGACTAAAATCTAACTTCGACATGGAATTGACAACAAGTATATAAAGTATTACTTACCTATAATGCCACAAATTGAAAATACATATTGCAAATTAAATTGTTTGAACTCATATAACGTTGATGATTTTAAGAATTCTAAAACGAGCACATTAATTTTAGAAATTGATTGGAAAATGAGCTGAAGGAATTTTGATTGCTGCCAAAGAAAATTCTGTAATTCAGCAGCAGGTAAGTGACTCTGGAAGCATAATTTTGACCAGGAAGTATATCTCGAATTTTCTAAAGGCCATTATTAGTGCAAACCAAAAATAATACTGGTTACTTGTATCTGCCCCTTGAGTATCTGTAATTCTGGTAGCAATCATTAATACGACTGCTCACAATAAGTCACTGCTTTGATAACAAGAGCAGTCATGAAAACACTAAAATTTATATATAACTAGCTGGTTCCCGCAACTTCGTTTGCGGGGTTTTCCGTTAAATGTGATAATGTTTCCGAAACAAAAAATGTTTTGAAAAGTGCTAAATGGGGGCAAAATGACAATGGCCATTAATGTCAGCTTTAGAAACATTTTGAAAAGGAAAATTACTCCACAATTTTTTTTGTTAACGTGTTCTATCTCTTATCTCTCCCGAACTATAATTTGTTTTGGTAGATACTACTTTTTTCTCACTAAATTAAAATATTTTTGGGAACCCTTTCTGTCACTACAGGCTTACCCCATTTTGACCCGCTTCCCTTCAAAAATTAATTTTTTTTCAGCTAAAAATTTTATGGACACACACGCATAACTCACCAAAGTTTTATAGAATATTTACTAAGTTTTTATGTTGTCCCATTCTGCCCCTCTACTCCATTTTGCCTCCTGCTTAAAAAATAATTCAAACAACTCATTAAGTTTATTTATTCACTAAGTTTTTTGAACATCCTCTTCTGTCCCTCTAACTCATTTTGCAGTCGCCCGCCCAATTTTTTGCAGAAATTTCATGGCAGTGGATGACTGATATTGAACCGCATAGAAGATGAACAAATAATCATTTTTAGGACATGTGCTTAGCAGTCTGCTTGCGGCATTGCTCGCATGTATTAATCATAACAGCGAGTACTTCAATTGAAGAACCTCTTTGTACGCCAGATTAATAGCTCGGCCATCATGTGTTATGATAACCAAGCTGCAGGTTGAGCTAACTCTACAGCTGGCTACATAGCTATAGCTACGATGTGGAAAACAGTCAATCTATCCCACCCAATCTTAACAATTATCCTGGGCCCTATTTATAGTCATAGCAAAACAGACCTTGAATATAAGAAAGTATTTGGATGGTATAAATAGTATACGTTATATGATGACTGTTTTTACATCTAGAGCGATTATCGATGGCAGTGTCCTCAATACATAGGCATCTTCTAAAGTTATTTAAAAATAATTAAAATATTGGGCACATAGAGGCACACAGAGGTTGTAGTTTATTGTTTTTACGTAAGCATCATTCTGAAGCAAAAATACCTCAATATCTCAACTGGTTAGTTGGATATCATGGGGTGAATGAAAACAAGTTGTGCGCTTTTTTGCCTTTTTAGTGATCGAACTTTGCAAACTCTTATCATCATGTTTTAAAAATTTATATGAGTATCCAATTGAGGTGAAAATCCCGACGACAACCCATTGATTCAAAGTGTAATCAACGATTAATTTAATAACTTTATTTCATTCCTTCACAGCTGTAAGAGTTTGGGTTTAGAAAAGTTCTGATATCTGTTTGCAGACATTCACGTATTTGTCATAAAACAAAAAGTAAATATATATCTCGATGAGTTCGATAGCACTCATCAATCTTAAACGAAAATCGTGTCATTGTATTAAAATTCAGTGAGATCGTTATATACCGATCACAAATTGAAAAAAAAATATTTTTTACTTTTTTCACATCTTTGGAGTTGTATTTTGAAAATATCTTGAAATATATTTTCTGTCGTTACGTAAACATAATTCTGAAGCAAACAGCACTTCGATATCTCAGCTGGTTAGACAGTTATGGACGAATAATTGAAAGCACATTTCACGTCTTTTCACCCCCTTTAAGGTTGAATTTCATAAAACCCTTAAATTGACTAATATGCTTTTATATGATTGACCCATTGAAGTAAAAGTCACGACAATAGGCCGTCGGGTTGGAGCTATGTAGACAAATCTTATAAAACCTATTTCACCATTTTTACCCCCTTAGACGACGAATTTCGAAAAACCCCTTCCAGGGCTCACCTACGACCTACAGGGAACCCACGCAAAGAATTTCACATTCCTAGGTTCAGCGGTGTGGGCTGCAGTTTGATATGTCTTTCAGCCAGTCATTCATTTGTTCATTCTATCTGTGTTCTCATTTATACATAGAGACAAGTACACTGAGATCGCTAGTAAATAACAAGTAGTGTTTTTGTTTGTCTGAATGTTGTTATGATCATAAAGGGTAAACTGCAACACTGGACATGAGATAAACACATTGCAGTGGATGTACTCTTGGAAGCATTCACAGTGGTTTGCTAAAAATTACCCTTAATTTTAAAAATTTCGCTGAAACTTAATAGAAAATTTTCAGAATGTACATTTTTGGTCCGGTAATTAGAATTATAGGACCTTTTATACACGTGAACCTGGTAAAGCACGCAAGGCACTGCTTCATTGGTGCGAGGGAACAACTAAAGCCTAGCAATGTAGTGAGGACAATTTTGGTTCTGGGCTGCGTGTATTCTCAACCTGAGACGCAGACGAGTGGGGTAGCTTCTGTATTGTAACATTATTGCCGTTTTATTACCCTCCGCCAGGCGACCTTGAGTCTTCAGCCTCTACTATCCCTTCCCCCATCCACTCTTGCAGGTTCCTTCGACAAAAGATGACATCTGGCACGTCATTCAGCGACCTGCGTTCTGCCTGTAGATTTTAGTTCTGACATCTCGTACATGGCAGCGCTACCCTCCAGACCTTCACAGCCCCGAGCTTCGGTCACCTACCACCAGGGCAACAAGAAATTTTGTGCAGCACGAAAAGCCTAGGTGTTGACAGCCTGTATATCTTAGTTGTTGGTGCCCTATAGACTTAACCTAATAAAATTATTTATTGTTTGCTGCCACATTTTAATGCAAACAGAGCAACTGAAGTAACTATCAAACTGTATAGCTTGTACCATACTAAATAGTTAGCACCTGATGTCACAGTATGTATTATATTTTAGTTATTAAGTTTGACTAGCTGGTCTTCAAAAGTGCTCACTTTATCACAAACGACCTATGAGTAGTTTGACTTGTTTCTCGAGCTGTCATTTTACTGTTCATCGGTGATGAACCAGCATGGTGTGGCGGTACATGAACTGCTGGCTGACTGAATACATAATGTTTTGCTGTAGGCCTTAGGCGGCTGGTCAGACTCAATTTAAGTTGTTCCAATTTGTGTCACCTAACCCTGACATAAGTCAAGGACGTACTTTACATCAAAATTATTGTCTTTAAATACATAAAAAAAATCTATAAATAATAAAATATTAAATTAAATAGAATCATGGCATAGTATTATGATACTTAATATCATCCATAACATCAATAAAATTTTAACAATTCTGTACATTAATGAAGTAGAAATTTTTGAAAAGTTCCTGTTTAGCATTGGATTTTAAAAATATGGGGATGACTGGCCAAAGCAGGAAATTTTCAATTTTTGTGTTGTTGTAATAAATACAAGCTCGACAATCAGTAGATAGTTATTTTATACATCTCACATTATTACGTAGTCACAGACTTTTATATTTGTAGACCACTGATGGCAGATAGAAAAAAAGTCTTTTGTCTTGAAACTGTGTACTGAAAAAATTTATGACAAACAAATTGTAGTCCTACAATATTAGCTACTGTTTAGGGTTAAAAAAATAATTTTCACAAAACCTGTACAAACTTGTACCTAGGCCTATGCATTTAAAAATAGGAGTTGATAGTGCTGTATGTGTTAGTTCAAGTTGATAGCATTGTAAGTGTGTAAGTATAGGCCTACTTGGTGTTTTGTGAACACACAGGTAAACAGAATGCTCCGACGGTACCTGGGCCTCAACATGGCTCACGTGTACAGCACTTTCACACCTTTGGAGCCTGAAAGAATCGAGACGGAAGGCTATCTCCCATCACGACAGATGCTGGAATTTGTCCTGGTTCGCACTCAGAGTTTCGCTCAGATTTTCAAGCACATTGCTATCATATGTGAGGAAGCAGGAAAAGAACTCGGAATGAAACTGCTGAGGGGGCTCATGTGGGACACAGCCTTAGTGCTGTATGCTATCATAAGTAGGATTTGGTAAGTTTATTACGAGTGCATGAGGGGTCAGAATTGGAAGGGGTGGGGGGAGTCTTATTTCTGTTTTAGCCATCTCTATACAGTTATTTTTCTGAAGCAGTATAATATTTTGGAGCCTGAAACTGTTCATCAGATATGCATTATTCTGACAAAATATTTGCTCCCAAGGTTGGCGTAAGTGGAATGTAGGATTGTAATTTTTTTTCCTAATAAAGATTCAACAAGATTTTTAAACTAAGAAAGTGAGACTTTGTTCAGTGTTAAATTTTATCCCTTGCTTTATTTCTGTGATGATACTCAGATTTAATTTACACACTCATAATACAGTACTTGCACATAAATAGTGGCAGAGTCATGGGGGAGAGAATGTAAGGACTATAACCCTTACCCCTTATTGCACCTTGTGACTAGTTTTGAAAAAAATGAAAACTCACACATGTGTCTCGCCTCTGGCAGGGTCACAACATGAATGTGAGAAGGCCGGAGTGAAGGTAGGTCTGGCAGCTCGACATCAGCAAGACTAGTTTTATCAATAGCAAATAAATAAACTTTATTAATGAACTTATGTTTTAAGTATTTGATTGTTATCAAAAGTATTTAATAATTTCCTTTTATGTGGCTCTCTCTTACGTGCATGCCAGCCAGTAATTATTTTGACCATTTGTTAAACATAGTTCAAGTAACGTTTAAAATTTGGGAGTAGTTAAAAAATACTCTGAATAAAATAAATCAAGTGAAATTAAGTATTGATTTGATGTCTTCATGCTACTTTTAGAACACAATTCTACAGTGGGCACATTAAATCTGTAGGCTTGGGACATGTCACACATTTATCGTTAGGGAGCCCCAGCGGAGCGAAGGAGGGAGTTGCAAGAGAGGTCTAGGGGAGGGTGCATGTTGTAGATTGTAACTGAAAACATTGGCTACTTACCAAACTTATTTACTGCCACCTTCCAGCACTGTGATGTCCTCCATTTCGTCATTTGAAGAGCCTGTATTGCCTTCATCGTCAGTATTGCTACTATTGACGTCGCTGTCAACACCTCCTAGCCTAATTATAATGGTATCTATTTCAATATTGAAACGAACGTCCATGTTGTAATACTCATTTTCAGGTTTTTTTACATGCTCACAGTATGGTGCCCAGTCGTATGCTCCCAAACGGTTTAACACATCTTCAAAAATTACTTTCACGTCACTCAAATTGCAGGAAATATTACGTGATGCAACTTAGCCCTTTACTTTTGACTAAAAATTTTCAATTAAGTGTAAGTTTGGGTTGTAGGATGGCAATCGAAGTGCTGTATGTCCAAAGTTTTTTAGTATTTTATCCACTGAGTAAACTGTTTTCCTAGGTTTGTGCTGCTTAACGAACTGGTAGAATGTAGGCGTCAGCATTCCTCTGTAAAGACAGTTTTATTCTCTTGTAAACACTGTTGCATTACGTGTTTTGTTGAGTTTGGCGAAGGTGGCCTATTAATCTGAATATTGTGATACGGTGCATTATCAAATACAACAACACTTTTGGCAGGACGATTGGGTATAAGCCTCTCTCGTAGTTTTGTTGATTCATGTTGTGATGGTAGTCTCCCGTAGAGTGATGAGATTTCCACATCACTAACACGTTTGGAACAAAACCATTTCCACCCCCAGCATAAACCATAATAAGTAGCTGGCCTTTGTTAACAGGTGTGAGGAGGCAGTGTGCCAAGTTATCGTTCCAGGACTTCTGGTGTAAATAAACAATATTACGATAATCGTTTCTGAAACGTCACATAGTTTTTAATTAATCAATCAGTTTCTGTCTAATGTCCGATTTCTCTATCAAAAGTAGATGCTGCGATTTAGTTTTCTGCCATCGAAATCCTAACCTCTTCAGAATTTTCCGCAATTTTGCTTTACAGTCTTGAAAATCTATTTCATCTTCCAGTTTTTTTCTTTAATTTATCTACTTGAACACATTTCTCAGTCGTATAAAATTTGTACACAGTCCTACGAACTACTCCTTCATCAAAATTGTCTAGCTGGTATTTACAGGTCTTTTGTCTCTTCTTATTGGGAGTCACAAAGAGCATTCCTTTACCAAGGCAGATATTTTTCACTTCTCCTTTTATTTTCTGCACCACACCACGAGACAAACCAGAAGCTGCAGCTGTCCACAGCTGAGCTTTTCTTTAGGTATTGACAGTTCCACTGCTTATGCTGCTTTCTTCATAAAACACAATACATTATAAATTACTTCTCGAGTCTGCAAATGCAGTTCTTTCCCTTGTAACGTCAATATTGGCGGCATCTTTAAAAGAAAAGGTACAATCTCCTTAATATTCCTGCCACTCCCACACTTGCGTTTCTTGCACACCGCTTGGTTTAATACGACTGTAACGAGTTATAAACATGCTTCTACAGTTGCACACGTTTTATTGCTTGTACAAATAAATATGAAAAAACTCGTCAGGTTTCAGTAAGAACACCTACTTAACTCTCCTTGTGTAACACCATCTGACCGCATGGATTTCAATGTATCACCTGAACTTGAGACGATTCAATATTTTCAGGTCTGATAGTACACCGAGGACAAGGGTGTTCTGTGCATGCATAGGCTGTCCGTCCTCCTCTCCTACCCCTCATCGGCCGCTTGTTGTAACCATCACTCAAGCCCACAGATATTCTGCGCCGGCTGTACATGCGCTATTCATCTGCTGAATGTTTTTATATGTGATGTTCAACCCATAAAAAAAGTTCCTGCCCCCTTTTTATTTTTTTTTGTTAATACAGTAAATAAATACATCTATACTTAAGCCACTGATGGCTACCACAATTGTGCACTTTTAAGAGAGATTGCTTGGGGTAAAGAATTTGTTAGTTAGTGTTGGGAACCACTCCTGGTTAAATTCTTCACTCAAATACTTTTAATCTTTAAATAATCGTAATGTTATTACCGAAGGTATGTTCACTATTTTGATACTTAAACTGCTTAAAAAGCATCATTTTGCTCCTTGGAATCCACATTTGGATCCCCCCTCACTTTAATAATGGGGGTCTGTGTTCCTTTATAACATCCCAATATGAAACCATCACCCTTCCACCAACATGGAGCCTGGCTGTGCCTCTACACATATACACTTATGCTTGCACCAACACACATACAAAACCTCCTTCCCCTATCTTCTCCATATTTCATACTCACCCACCACCCATCTTACTGACAAACGACAATAATCATTTTGGGAATGCATTGTTTTAATAAATGTAGCATATAAATGTTTATTATAAGCTATTTTTTGTAAAATTCAGCATTTTTAAGAGGTGTTTTTGTCAAGACTAATTATGTAATACAATATAGGTTTATTTCATTGTGGTCTCAGAAGTTAAAAGTTTGTTGTGAAATCTGAACACTGTGTTTTTGTAATAACGTGCTGTGTTTGTTATAACATATGGATAAACATAAGTGCTCAATTTACTTTTAATGAAGTGTAGTGGGTTTTGAATCATGTCCTGATTATTCACACTAAGTTAATTGAGCACACTAATGCGGAGATAATTAAGAATAGTGGACGGTCTACACTAGTACATAATTAACATTATAAATTTACAACATATAACTAGTAGAATAACTACCGCTTTAAAACAAACTTTGTATTACAGTACTCTGTTCATTTTAGGTTTAATACTTTTAAAAACCAGATGTATTAGTTTAATTACAGTTAAAAAAGGTTCTACGGTTATTTTTCAAGGTGGAAATGTAAATTATTGAGGTTTTTTATGTTCCTATAGCTCTTGACAGCACTACTGTGGTTTTAAAGAAAATTGCAGGGCTGGGGAGGTATACCTACTGTCACAAAGCCAGACATAAAAAAATTATTTTCACCTTAGCACTGTGCTTCGTCAGTACACAGCCATTAATTTGCTTAATTTTTTTCTGTTAAAATATACATATTTAAAAACATTTATAGTAAAAGAGGAATTTAGTCAGTGAAATAATTTTTTAGGTTACGAATTCCTAATCTAAATTAGCTATGATGTCCTTTATTGTAGTTGGTTTGGGATACAGTTAGCTTTTATGGAAGCTTGCTAAAATTTAATTTTCTGCTGGTTTGTATCTTTCTGCTGCCTGTAACTATAATTATTTTCCCATGTTTATATTTACATAAGTCTATACAATACTATTTCTACAATCAATTACTCAGGAAACTGTTATCCACATTATTTACTTATTAAATACACAAATTATAAATAACAGCCATTATTAACGGAAGTTACTGTAAATACCTGCAAAGAAACTTTTATCGCTTCACTTGCATCACTTTGTTAATTTATCCACTGCTTTTTCTGGAGGCTCTCACCTGGCCTCAAGATTATATAGATTTTCATACATGCCTCATAAATAAAATGTTGACAGTTTCACAAGCAAAACACACATACTGAAAGTTAACTCCTCAATATGTTTATGTATTCCTGAAACTGTGGCAAACAATGACAAATTTCTTGAAAATATTGTGACAAATGTCTTTTATGCAAAGTAGACCTATGCATATCTTGAGTCATCTCCTACACAATGCACAAATAAAGAAACATTCAGGAAACTATAAATAAATGCTAATAAGTCCTTAAATTAAGAAAATCAAACTATTTATCTTAAATATTGGTTTCGAACTTGTACTCGAGTTTAAAATAATGACATGCTTTATGTGCAGTTTATTTTGTAATACGCTATAGACATACAACATGCACAGTTACAATTCCTAAAGTTGCTACAATTGCTTTGCTTTACATCACATTAAAAAAAACAAAAGTGTCATTACCACTAACTGCTGTACTTTGAACCACTGATACAGATGACAAAATAAATTGCTATTTATGCCCAAACATTAATAAAGGTGTTTGGGTGGGAATTAAATATTGGCTGTTTAAAAATAAGTACATACAGTATAATGTTTGCCTGAATGTGACTAACTTGTGTTTTATTACAGTTTTTGATGTTTTTGATCCGTTGACGGTAATTCAATTTTAAAACTAAGACTAGTGACTGAGATATTTTACATTGTTGTAACTAATTATTTACCTTTGATTATTTTTTATTGTTCTAGGGCATATGCCAGATATTTGGTTCTTTCATCGTGTGAGTGGTTCAACAAGTTAAGAATGTTTCTTGATCTACTGACACCAAATCGTACTCCTTGGCTACCAGAAGGTTATGCGTTTCCTTCTAACTTGGCAAGTTGGTTGAACATTGAAACATGGATGGGCGATGCTAGGTACAGTTTATTAGTTAGTGACTATACGGCGTAAAAATATACTTTCTAATAACTATAAGCATTTTCATGTGTGAGAGTTACCATTAATTGTTGATACTCAGGGAGAAAATGAGAAGTATCATGGCTACATATTTAGATAGGATATAAAATTTGGATTCATAATTGTAAATGGAAAATTGCTATCACTGGGAATTTTACAAAACACATCACTAACCCATGGACAAATATATTTTAACTTGTGAAATTGTAATTAATATTAATAATATATGCTGTAGAAAAAAACAATGTCATCAAACTTAAGTCACATTAATTCTCATGTTCTGAATTATTTTATGGTGGTAGTAATGTTTTGTAAAACTCCACAGTTGAACAGTTGAGGTTGCCACTTGGAAGTGTAATGTAAAATTAATATTAAAATTTTAGTGCAAATGGATAGTTACTTGTGGATTTGCGAGTGGACTGTATCTTCCCGTAATCAGTAGGCTTATCCAAGGCTTAATAGAAACTGTGACGCTTGCTTTAGAGTTGCTCTTAATTTCCCAGCACCCGTGGAACAAGAGTGACATTATCTCTGGGCATTCCAGCTTTCTCCATCTTTGTATTCTGCTGTTGCTTCATCTTTTCAAAGTTCTCCAGACTTCTCAGTATAGTGTTCAGCAAATATTTTTTACTGAAGTCTGCAATATGTAATATGATATGGAAAACTAAACCAAGATAAATGCGTAAAGTAATCATCATAAACTTTGGTATAGCAAGAAACTGGTACATAGATTTTTTGTGCACGTCACAATGGTCCTGGAAAAGTCTGTGATGATTGGAAACCGGTTGTGATTTTTGTGGAGTGTGATGAGACCTTTTTAAAATACTTTATTTTCCAGTTACTATTAGATATTTATTCCATCTCAATCTGTGTGATGTCCTTCCCTTCCTCACACATGTACTGCCTCTTCCGCTTCCACTTACTATGATGTCATTGGTTATTTTCCTGGAGTAGGAAAGTCGTGGAGATAAGTTTTGATCATGTTCAGGTGAATCAAGATAGTAAAAGAAGTGTGTGTGGGGGGGGGGGGGTTAATGAAGACTAATGTCTACACGGTGAAGGCCATGCTTGATGGATTTTCTGGCATGCACAAAGTATTGTCCTCCCATCATATTTTCTGTAACTTCTTGTTATATCTCAGAACACTGAGATTAATTACATATAATGTTAGTGGTTTTCTTTTTGTTGTGCGTAATATATTGTCGTGGTGAATATTTGAAATTCACCATTACCAATTACTGTATCTGTAACATATTTTATTACTTTCATAACCTGGTGGCACTAGGTGCAAGTGGATTTTTTTCATCATTAATTTTTCGCTAGCACTTGCGGTACCTTTTTTTTTTTTTTTACCTACTGGTGTGTGCATTGCTGAAGCATTGAATATGATTAAATGAGATTGTTATTATTACTATTTTTATATGAGTTTACTATTATCATCATCTTTGTCGTCTCGTCGTCGATAGGTGAGATTAATATAAGTTCAACATTCTATAAGCAATTTGTTGGTTCTTTTCAAAGTGGTAAGTGCTATGTTATACAGCAGACAGTTAAATTAGGTGAATCACTCCAGTTGAATGCTGGCTGGTATGGTTCTTTAACAAAAGTCGTGATCGATTCCTCTCCCAGTTCCTGTCATTGTGACAAGTTGTGTGCCTGTCTGTAATGACTTCGCTGTCGACAAGACTTAATATCTTACTTTACCTTACAGCAAAAAATTAATAATTAATACAAGTGAAGAATTGAAAGTTACGGATGGTAATCCTTTTATAAGTGGTAGTACTATACTTGAATAGCCAGTACATGCACTTGACAATAACTGACATACTTTACAGTACTTGCACAGGGTTGTTAACTTCTAAGTTCCTTCAAAGCAAATGAAAATGTTATCTTAAATTTTACTGGAACAAATTCCTTTAAGTACAAGTCAGTGAACTAATGCTTGAAGCCTCTATGAGTATTTCAGCTGTAATCTGTCTTTACATTACAGTAAATATTAAATTTTGCTTTGTTTCTCCATACAGCATACAAATATGTATATATGAATATTTGCATCATACATACGTGTCATTCGTACGTAAAAATAATGACAAACTACCCAGTTTTTGAATGTTTTGCTATTAAAAATAAGTTTCAGAGGAGAGTTGACTATCTGGAACTTGGGTTCATGTTTACAATTTATGCAACTGTTCTGTGCATTTTAACCCTTTAATAAACATGTGAGTACTAAGTCAAAATTACGCTCATTTATTACATGATTTCTCAATTTAAACTCCGGGGAAATCCGACCATTTGTGTGTGTTCTATTTCCTTGTAAACTATCACTACACTTAAATATAATTTTTACAGTGATTGTATACACTGTAGTTCTTCCATGTTTGTAATTTTCAAATGTTTAATTTTTTGGTAAGTAAAAATTTAAAAGGCATAGCTTTGGATTTTGTGTATGTCATTGGAGCACAAGTGCTCTTCAGGCCTGGAAACATGCAGTCACTAAGGTCGACTCTAGCGTACAAATTGCTTCTTTGTCTCTAAGCACCAGACCCTCAACTGATAAGTTTTATCCTTGAAGACTTGCACAAGCTTTCAATCCAAGAACTACCTGTGTATGACTTTGGTGGTGATCTTGTGTTTGTATGGCACGTTAATTCAAAGCCTGTTGTACGTATGCAGACAGTCCTAGAGTTTCTGTACAGAAAATTTAACAAGTTAAAAAAGTTATAAGCATTTTTTGTAGCCATTTTCACAACAGAAAAGTATTTTGTGTAGCATAAATGAGAACTTGAAACATGTGATTAGATAAAGTGAATTTTCTTAAGTGTTAACTATAAAGGCAGGCATACTTTTAAGATAAAACTTTTACTTTCATTCATTACAACAAAATTAAGGCAGAGATGCACACGGGCTTGCCGTTTTAACGAATTTTATCCGTTTTAACAGATATTTAAAGGTTAAAACGGACAGACGGATAATGTTAGATATTCGCGGATATTTCTAACATCTGTGTTTGTCAACAATTGTCACAAAAATTAGTGACGCACATGAATGGATTAACGAGATTCACTAATCTTTTTTGTGCTTATTTTAAACCTACAAATCTTTCCCTTTATTTTTGCAGAAAAGGTCATGCTATATACGAGCAAATATACTTAAATTTGTGTTTTATTTTATGCCAAAATAAATAAAAAAGGAAAATTTTTAAAACCCCTCATAATGGCTGCACCCCATATTTTGTACCAAAAATTTTGGTGAAAACATGCGGCGATTATGTTAATAAATACGTGTATTTACATTTTATGTGCGGCGCCATGATACAAGCAAACTACGTCTCATTCGTGGCCATAATTAAACTTATGCAGATATATTAATTTTTCAACAATAAGTAGTCAGTTGAACATGTTCGCACTCATTCTACAAATTTTTCCAAATAGGAAAACGGGTGGAAAGTTTCACTGCTACTTTACCAAAACAGATTAGAAAATAGTTCAGTCTGTAAAACATTAACAGTAAATGGTTTCCTGTATAACATCTCAATTTTTCACAATACTATAATAATTTACTATACATATTAATTTCACTATCAAAATTCTACAGAAAGAATCTTCTAAAAAACTTCGGAAAAGTACGTAGACGTAAGTTTGAATTATTACAGGATTTTACAGGATTTTTAATGCTAATTACAGGATTTTGGAAATGAACTTGGTGGCATCCCTGCACAAATACATAAAGAATTGTACTTGCAAGTGAGAATACATGAAAACATGGATGAACGACAGATGCAAGTTTGTTCAAACATGGAATGTTGGTCTATATTCTACCTAATTATTCCTTCATATTGAAAATTTTTGTTTCATATGCTAATCACATAGTATTGCAGTACAGCATGAAGTAGTTTACATTTATGCCATAAAAGTGCAGATGCAGATCTGCTTGTGTTAATTCAGTATGACAAATAGCATAAACAACTGGAAACCTTGTAACCTACCGCGCCAAAAACTATAAACTGTGGCAAACTGTTTGCAGTGCATTTGAAAACTTTATTGCTACTATAGACTGAGAAATTTCTGTGGTTGTGAAATGTGCTACAGGTTCAAACACCAAAGTATGCCTATTGCCATCCACTATAGTGTAATGAGATTGGGGAGAGAGAGAGAGAGAGAGAGAGAGACAGTGAGTTTGCGTGAACATGCAGTATGTGGTGTGCACAGGTTATATGTTGATGAATTTACTATTTTTAGTGAAAACTGACTGTAGTGGATGACAGATCTCATCGTCAGTTAGGAGTTTTGCAGTCATTGGCATTATTTCTTCATGTTTAATTGTTACTATTGTTCTCATAACGTATTTGAAAATTTTAACCATATTATTTGATGTTGATTGACCTTTAAAAAATAATTGGAGTGAATATGTTAATAAATTCATGAGTTGTTTTTCAGGCCCACGTTGGTACCTCATACTCAACATCTCTTGAATTTAATTACATCAAAAGCAAGTATCAAGGTTGCACCCACTGTAGAAACTACATCTGAAAATAAGCATAAAAGTTTTTTGACGTCATTAAATGGAAAGGAAAATATGTTTGATGGAGAAACCAAAGACAGGTACGTAACTTAATTGTATGCTTATGTGTTTGTGACCATAAAAGTGCTTGCTGATATGTACAGTTTTTAATTTTATTGATGGCATACTTGTGTATAGTGAGTACAGTTGAACCTCAATTTTGCAAATTCAGATTTTACGAAACATTGATTTTATGACAATATTTTTGGAAACTGTGGCCAGGGGGCTGATTAAATATTTCCACCTGCTATTTGCACCCATGCAGCGCAACGCAAGTGCAGAGCAAGTTAAACGGGTCTTCTATAGCATTACTCGAGTATTTAATTTCAATATAGCGCAACCAGACGCAACACAGGTGTAAATTTTGTGTTGCGCCGATAAAAATTATGTTTAATCGGCCCCCAGGGATTCTCAATTTTACAAACTTGGATTTTTCAAAACACCAATTTTAACAAGATTTTCAGGAACCGTTCGTTTAGTTAATTCAGGGTTGTACTGTATTTGACAGAAATCATATGTTAACTTAGTGTGAAGTTTCAATTTTTCATTCTTTGTTTAACTTTCTGGACTTGATTCTTGTTGATGAGATTTGTTCCTTAATTTGTAGCTAGATAAAACTGAGTGGCGATTCTCACGAGTAGAAACATTGGCATGTAGGAATGTAGCATAATGTCTTTCATACACGATGCTGATATGTATATTAAAGAAATGTTAACACCAAGCTTTACAGTTTTCTGTCATTGGTCATTGTCATATGGTTTATTCAACTGTTCTGTGATTTTATAAAGCATGGTATGTAATTTGACATTGAAAAATGTATTGAAATTTGGAGGAATTTGAAAGTCATTATAGAAAAAAATTGAGAAAACATTTTTTTTTTTCCCCCACCTTTTTGAAGAACTTTTCACCAATGCAGTGCTTCTTTGAGCGTAATCTCTTGCACCTGGAATCAGGTTAACAAAATTCTGTTTAAAGTAGTTTACCAGAAACCTACTACACTAATGTGTTTGTTCACAAAGTTGGGGGCAAATATTATCTTTGTTTTTATTTTGTGATTTTTGTGTGTAAATGTCAGTTTCCTGCAGATTCAAATAAACAGTTTTTGCATTAACCAATGTACCATGCCTTATAAAGCTATAGTAGTTGTTTAGAATAAATTTTTCTGTTAGAGAATTGGGGACAGCAAAAATAGTATTTCTGTTCACTATTGATGGCTGTGTATCTAATTGAAATAATTGATCTTGGTAAAAGCTTGACAGGTTAATTTATTGAGAAACCAAATGAAAAAAAAAAAAATTATTATATGTATGGCTATTAACAGTGAGCATTGACTTGTTCCTGTATATTTTAACTTGCTTAAATTTTGAAGTTATATTTTAAGTTTTAGGTGTACTGAGAAAATAAAAGCATAACAGGAAACCGTATTTATGGAAACATAAAACTGATACAGTATACCATATTTACTCGCGTATAAGCCCCACCTGTACACAGACTGATATTGCAGTTTGTTTGCTCTCAGTAGGACTGATAATGAGGCGGGACATGCTAGCGCAGTCATCGCAGTCTGCTCTCCTCCCTCAAAACGAGACTAAGAAAGCCACACGCAAGCTGTGTTTGTGTTCAGGTAGTGGAGAGAGAGAGGGGGGAAGGTGGAGAAGGGCGGTGAGGAGTGGGCAGAGTTACTGGTAGACAGCAAGCACTCTGGCTGGCATTGGCTT
The DNA here is from genome assembly GCA_003012365.1 of Medauroidea extradentata. Classification (NCBI taxonomy): domain Eukaryota; kingdom Metazoa; phylum Arthropoda; class Insecta; order Phasmatodea; family Phasmatidae; genus Medauroidea; species Medauroidea extradentata. The sequence continues at coordinate 8,499 of PNEQ01018647.1, read as the reverse complement.
GCCTTGTGATTCACAGCCAACGCAGTGTTGCTACATTTCACGGTCATGGTTCACGGGCTCGGGCCGAGTCACGATATAATTGTTTTCAGAGTCGAATTGATGTAGCGTTAGTACGGCATTGTATTGTATGATATGGTACCTTGTTTTGTTAATATAAACGCTGTAAATAATTCAGAGGTACAGTAAGTGAATGTCAACAGAGTAGAGAAAGAGAGTAAATGTATTTGTAGATGGGGAGAGGAAACTGTGGGGAAAGGCCATTCTGCATTGTCTGTTTTACTGGCTGGCTCATGCAAGGGAGGGTAAGCCACGCCTCTCGCTTGTCTCTCGTACCTTCCTTCTACACTCCTCCATATGTAGCTACCGCATGACTTGGTGGCCGGCGCCAGGCAGTCACCAGCCGCTGCTGTTCACATTGTACTAGGGCACTCCCGTGTTGGGCAAACACGACTGGCAACATCTATTGAATTTCAGTGGGAAGGTGGTGTTTAATAAGTCGTGGTAGTTCATTTTGCATTAGTAAAACTTAGTTTTCGACTCCCTATAAAAATAGCCTATAGGCCCCCTCTTTTTTGGTCAAAATTTAAAAAAAAATTTGGCTTATACGCGAAGAAATACTGTATATTTCGAGAAAGTATAATACACTAGAATGAAAATACTAATATTTTGTCAGTAAAACTTTTTGGAATTGAGTATACTGTATGTGTAAAAAAATTAATGAAATGTGTAAAATCACAAGTAATTAAAAAAATAAGTAATACTGAACGCTTTGTTTTCTTAGTAGCCATGATCAGTTTACATTTGTCGCTAAAGCATTGACATGATGTCTCGAAAAATTTTTTCTGCTAAAAATTATGTTAAGTTTTCAGGTGTGTTGTTTGTCTTAATGATTTACGTGTCTTCGTGTATGGATAAATTTAGTTGGATCTACATTACTACTACTTTAAAATTTGTATAGTTATTTTAATTGTTTAAATATGTGAACATAATGTATAAATATCAAACATTAGTTCATATTGACATATAAATAATTTATTTTCTGGTAACGTGGCACTATAGCCTATAAATTTATTGTTTAATCAACTTAGTAAATTCTAAATTTTATGAGTCCAGAATGTACAGCCTGTTTTAATTACTATTGCTGATTATCAGTGATTTCAAGCATCCCGTAATTACAGCAGTGAGAATACACTGTTAACTGCAACTGTTTTTATTTCGCAAGCTAGAAAGACTTTTTTATTATTTAACTGTTGCAGAATGAAACAGTCCAGAGGTAGATCAGTTATGTCAACAAAGGTTACAAAAAAACTTTTGAAGACCAAGAAGAGAAAGTTAAACTGTGATGAAGTTGATGCATCTAGTGCAGTGAACTCCGCCTTTAAAAGTGACGTCAGTTCTGAGCAGGATATTCAAGATTTTGATTCAGAAGTAACTGTACCGTCTCATTTAAACACTGTGTTTACCATTTATGAGCCGGAAGATTTGGGAGGCAAGTATCATAACTTAAGTTGGATAATTTACTTTATTTAATTGGTTGGCTTGATAATAACTGTAAAAAAGCTTCTAGTTGGAACATCTCATTAACCTCCAGTCCAGACTTTGTTTCATGCTACCTGGGTCCTTCAGCTTAGTAGCCTTACATGTCGGTGTGGTTGTACAGCCTTCATGACCAAAAGTCTTGTCAACACATGTGAGTACAGGCATACAGATATGTCTGTCAGTTCATGTTCATGTAATACACTGTATGGCTGTGGTATTGATACAATGCTTTACAGCTGTGCCAGTAAGATTGTATATCCTACATCTGTATAACTTGACCAAACACTTTTTTCTAGAGTTAATGTTGTGGGGTATTGATTGCAGTTTTAACTAGACTGCTTTAGCCTGATTTTTGCAGCTACCATAATATAATACTTCTGGCTTCCTAATTAGTAATAGATGAATTTTGAGCAGCCTGGATGTGAGTAAAATTGAGACAAGCATAGAGACATTGGTCTTCCAGATGCTAGCTATAGGAAAGCCATTTGCAGCAATTTTTGTTGTGATCTGCAACAAAAAACTAAATGATTTTTAATTTTTGCCTTTTTTTTTTCGTGTGAACTCTTTGTTGGTAATATCTTTCAATCCTATGTAATTTGTTTCACAGAACATGTTTAGTTTCAATGGTTATATATTTTCTGTTGTTGTTTCACAATATTGGCAAATTATTTAATATAATTCTGATATTTAATCTTTTGAGAACCTGTTATGGGTATTTTACTCCAGAGTGAGCCAATCGTAATTGTATATAATGATGCATTGGTAACCATGTTTTTTGCACTGTATAGGCAGCGAGAACAATTTTGTTTGTGTGTGTGAGTGGGTGTGTTTGTGTGTGTCATGTTGCTAGAAAATATATAGCTTGAAAGGAAGCAGCGAGGATTATTATTTGCCCCATATATCAATACATAATTTTAACAAATGTAACATACCTTTGGGTTACTGTGTTGAACATTTGAAGTAGCAAGTAGGTGGAGAAATACAAGGGTAGCTACGTGGAAAGTTACGCCTAGTCGAAATCACGTCAGAGAGTGCTGTCCAGACATTAGATTAACATCATAGTTCAGTTGTTTTTAAGGTTCATAAATCACATTGTTTCACATTTAACAAAACTGCACCGTTAATTTAATTCCTCTATAGTTAGGTTTTTTTACTATATCTCACTGTACCAGTATTTGAAAATGAAAATATGTAGTCAAAAACATGTTTCAACTAAATGTTCACTTAACTAATGGTGGATACCCGTTACTTGTGCGTGCGTGAAGTTCATTTGTCGTTCTTTTCGTAGAACAAATTTCGCAATAACTTGTTATACAGTGCTCACTTTATCGTGACCGGCCTATATAGGGTAAGGGCCGTACACAAGGAGGGAGGTTAGAGACTTAAACAACGACTTTTATAAATATAAAGAAAGGTGTATATAAAATGAAGTGTCCTGACTGACACACTCACTCCAAACCACTGGACCTAGAACCATGAAATTTTGAGGGTAGCTTCTCCTTGCCCCATAGGCACCTTATTAATGAATGGATTTTTTCAAAATTCAATAATTAAGGGTGTGAAAAGGGGTGAAATGTGTTTTCAAAGAATCCCTGATATCTCATTAACCGGGAAAGCTTTGTTTAACTTCAAAATATGGCCCAAACAAATGCATATTTGTGAGTGTTTCGATTTTGCGAAATTCGAAAATTAAGGGGGTGAAAAGCCGTAAAACGTGTATTTCATTAATCCGTGATTTCTACTAAACCATTTCAGATAGTGAGGTGATTTGTTCTTTAAAATGATGCTTAAGTAAATATCTAAAAAGTATTTTTAGAATTTTTAGAAATTCTTCCTGGAAAGCTCTTAAAAAAATAAAAACGTGTTTTTTTAATTAATCCCACTTAACTCCTAAACCAGTGGAAATTTTGAAATTGTTTTTTCTTTAAAATAAATCTTACGTAAATGTCAAAAAAATTATTTCAGGATTTTTTGAAATTCATCCTTGAAAGCTTTTAAAACAATTAAATGTGTTTTCAAATAATCATCTGTACCGCTTATACCCGTTGAGATATCGAGATGATTTTTTGATAAGAATGAATCTTATGTAAATATCTACAAATGAAATTCACGATTTTATGAAATTCGAAATTTAAGGATGTGTAAAGCAGTAAAATGTTACAGTTTCCCAAAAAAAGAGAATGATTATGGAGAAATAATTCAACAGTTGCTTACTTTTGCCAATCTACTCATAAATAAAACCTCTTTGGACTGTAGCATGTACATACAAATGAATTATCATGGCCTGCCTTTAAGCATTCACTCAGGTATTGTATTTTTTTTTAGTATAAAGTTTGTGCTGTGGGAGGGGTGAGGTTATGGGTTCGTATCCCATGCAAGACTTTGCGATGGGAATTACCATGACATCATACGAGCATATTGCGCGCGCTCTTTATACTAAGCTAAGACAATTTATAGTTCACTGTTATTGAGTACGCTAGCTGTTATATGCCTTCATCACATATTTTATCCAGAGTTACTGTTTACATTACATAATTTAACTTTGGCAAAACTGCAGCCGGGCAGCTATTTTATAGAGAAATAAAGATGAATTAAAAACAAAGATGTTCTGCAATTAAAGTACGCTCAGCGAAGTGGACTGGATAAAGCTGTTTGTATTTGTTGTTTTAAAGATATGCAGAGAATATAGTAACACCATCAATTAGTACGTAATTAAAAGTTAGTTACTTTTTTCTGTAGTACATGCAGGCGAAGCCGCAATGGGGCAGCTAGTTAAAATATAAAGATACAAAAAAAACACGTTAGACCTTAAATATTAGAAGCCGCCTAAATATCTCAACAAATTCAGTGAAATAATATAGAATGGTAAATTCTAATGGTAATTCCCCCTATTACGAAATACTCACGTATAGGGAAGGTACATTTCTTTATGGCTTTCTGTCTCGTCTACTGTGGAATAAGACAAATTTTGAAGGTATCTGAAAAAGACGTGATAAATGGTTATGGTGATGGCAGGACAGAAAATCAAGTTTTGACATTTTGTTCTATGAGTTTATTTTACTTCTCTGCCATATGGTTCAGTAAAGTGTTAGGCTATAAAATATGTTCTTTAAAAATGAATAACAGTGTCACTTTTATTTTACTTTGTATTTTTAAGTTGATATTAATTTTTTATTTGTTATGAAGTAAGTTATAATTCATGTAAAGTAATAGGCTGCAAAAATGTTTACTGTAACACCTTGGCGTGAAGGAGCAATATCTAAAACTTATCATTCCGCCTAGAGAAAACTGTTGCAATTTGAGGCAATTTTATGGCAGAATATTATGAATAAACTATTTTTTTGGCGTAATAGGTTTAAAAATTCTATATATATATAGAAACATGCTATTTTAGACTAGTTTTTTTTTTAATATGTCAGCTGGTTTTTGAGTGAAAATGTAGTTACGATTTCAGAATTTTTTTACTAATTAACTAAGGCACGTACAAAAAATTTTAAAAGTTCGTAGGAAGCACCACTGTGTGTAGGAAAGGTCATGAAATTTTGGTACAATTTACTGCAGTGATCTCGCGAAACGAGTGAGTTAAGTTGAGTGACAAGTTGCGTCTGTTGTTAGTGCAGTGTAGCATGACTCACTGTGCGGACTGCAAGCCTGGTAGTCCACATGTGCGCTATATACCAGACACACAGCAACCCCTTCTTCCAATGTTCGCCAGACCAGGGCACGCTCTGCGCATGTGCCAGCAAGGTCAGACAGACTGCTCACTGCACAGCCCTTCCTAGTTCAGACAGTGCGAGGCAGGAAATGTGTACACGAGGAGATCTTATTCAGCCCCCTCATATCATCAAAAAACCTAAACACAGCTTACCACACAACTCTTGGCAAGTGACTGCTATGTTTATACATTATTTTTGCTGAGAAGTCTGAATATTATTTATAAAATGATTTGAATATGTAAACGCATCATAAAATTATTCCCTAGTAAGGTATCTATGACGTTTGTTTTACTTAAAGCATAAACTTTACCAGTAGCATAAATTCTAATACCGTTGTTACAAACTCTTTTTTTGAAAGCATTCAATATTGCTTAGCAAAATAATTTATATGATTGGTAAAAATGTTTGAAATAAAATTATAGCCTAAGAGCGTAAATTATGATCATTCTTTGTCACAAAAAAAGGTAAAAATGTTTGAAATAAAATTATAGCCTAAGAGCGTAAATTATGATCATTCTTTGTCACAAAAAAAGCCAAATACCACAGAGGGAGGGGGAAGAGATTTTGGGTGGCTAGAGCCAACAGTTATTTGCTCCCAATTTAAATCAGGAATGGGAGAGGAGGTTGTTATCAGAAAGTGCGTAACTTGCCGGTTTTGCTCACTCAGAGAAAGGCAACATGTTGAATGTAGTCAGAAAAGTCCAACAAACACATTATTCAAGCAATTTTCTTGTAGTTTTCAATTTTTGACTCTCTTAATTCAAATGTTTGATGGTTCCTGAAAAAAGAGGGTCGTAATGGCAAGGTATAAGTAAGTCCTCCATTAACGCCATGCTGCTTTACATAGTTTCAGATTATCGTCGCTAATGTTTGAGTACCCATTTTTCAATTTAAATATTCACGGATTTAGAATAATGCTGTTAATACATTCCTGCACAATCTTGTTAATCCATTTTTGCATGCCAGATTTCACATTCTTAGGTTTCAAAAAAGTTAAGGCTGTAGGTTTCAATTTGCTTTGCTGTCTTCAGGAACCATACCCCAGCGTAAATTGAGGATTTACTTTAGTTGCATAAAAAAGAAGGGTTGAAACAGCAAGGCTTTACTGGGTGATAATTGTAATAATGGCTGTAAAAATATTCTTTACAAATTGTACACAATAATTTTTAATGGTCATGTAACTTACAAAACCTAAGCTGCATGTTCAAACTGAACTTCCTGTGAACATCACACACATGTTTAACTTACAGTATGCATAGTCAATAAAAATATTTGCATTTCAGAATCTGTTTGCCGTGAAGCAGTGTCTGCGCAAACCACCAACAGTAAAAGTGTCTCTTCAAAAGAAAAACCTCCATCAGGAAGTGCCAAGAAACGCATTATAAAGTCTATCACAACCCCTGAGATGCTGAATGCACTCATTAGCAGGGAGTCAAAGTTACGAGCCAGCCAGCCCAAGACGTGCCTGACCTCCAATGTCGACAAGCTCGCATGGCGCTTGCTGAGGAAGACACTCAGGAAGTATGTACATAAACTTGAGCAGGAAACTGGCGAGGTACAGTACAACAAATTACTCAAGGAGGCTAAGTCTATCCTTCGTTATAATGTTCTGTGATACTTCGCTCAGGCAAATTAACAAGCTTCACAAAACAGGTGTTACTTTGAACTGCTGTAACCAATATACATACTTTTGTATAGTATTGATGAAAAAATGCTTAATTCTGTTATGTTCACTGTTCAGAACAAGTAAATATCATAAAGTAGTTTTGTTGTTGGAAGAATATTACAGTATGATGGTGTTTGCACAATTTATAAACGCAGTAAAACTACAATTCTGCGGCCGCAGATCCATTTACTGTAGCGGTTTTATGATAACACTCTTGGAAACCAGCAGAACTATACAAATTAAATAAATAAAAAAAGAAAGCGTGTAGCAAGTCGCTATTAAATTTTATTTACAATATCATGTGTTAGTTGATGTACAGCAATATTTTAACAGAGATAGTATCATTATCATAAATTGGTACAGTAAAGCTATAAATAAAAATTAACATACCAAAAAAACTTGGCTGCCCACAGAACGTATGAACTTGAGCCTGGCTGACTCGCTCTCATTTCACCGCCACCTGTGGTACATGCACAGTGCACTGGTGCTATTTTAACTACAAAAGTTGTGGGTTGTTGGAGAAGGGAGGCTCTAATAGTCATTAATTGTCCTGAGATGTTTATGGGGAGTGTAGCAGAACTGTCTAATACAAGCATAAACAAACATTTTAGTACAAAATATGACAACTAACTAGAGTGTGGTATGTCAAACACTGTGACAAATATGGTAGTAAACATACAGAAGCCTTTTTATTTTCTTGCATTGTATTAGGAACAGGTGAATCACTTGTTAACTACAAAAGTGAAATACTTTCTGGAGTTTTTTTTTTTTTTTTTTAATAGTAATGCAGTAAACACCCATGTATTGTGCGCATCCCTATGATGTTTTTTTATGAGAAACATAAAAAAATTCAAGTACTGCATTTGTTCTATGCTGTGCGATATATCTGCATCCTTATAAACAGCAGATAGTTTAGATAACACTGGTCGACAAGGTTTTGGTAACATGAACAAATCCAGCTGTTTTGACATGAGTGTTGGTTGCTGATTACATATCTGTTGAGTAAAAAAGGCTAGCACGTCCCATTTTTTTGTTATCGAGTATTTTCAGTTTATGAAGAGGTAATTTTTTCTGTAATATTGAACTGCACTAGTTTGCAGTATTATAAATATTTATTGATCAAAATTGAATTTGATGAGTAAAAATGGCCAGCACATCACAATGTTATGTTATAAAGGCAAGCAAAGAGAGGTTAATTTGCACAATGTAGGCATAACTTTGTACCAGATGTATTGTGTTTTAATTGAAGGTTTGCACTTAAGTTAACAGAAACTTCACAATTCACAGTGTCAATGATAAAAAGTACTTCAGTGTAAATATATATTGGAATTTTCATATTAATTTTAAAATAATACAATATAGTGCATCCTAGAGGTTATAATTAATCCCCCTTTAAGGAATATTAAGTTTATAAACAGGAATGTTTAACTGCAGTTGTTGGCGGTAGTTTATTTATATTGGTAAATATTGGAGGGAAATCTGAATCATAACCTCAAATGTTTTGCTGGTGTTGATGTGAAAACCTGTTTTGTTAATACAGTGTGAATACAGTGTTTTGAAATGGAGAAATGTCGTCGC
>PNEQ01018642.1:0-30487 GCA_003012365.1 Medauroidea extradentata | reverse complement strand
TTTGTAATGTCAATAAAGTTAAAGTGAATATTTTGACAATATATAATTGAGGGCACCGTCACCAATGGTTGTGCACAGGGTAAACAGATGTTTCTCATTCGATTAACCTCTTACCTTAGATGTCTGTAACTACCATAGAACGTCAAATTGGCAGTTTTGTAAATAAGGCCCAGGCGAAGTCGCTGTTAGTGGCAGGGACGAACTTAAGACTGCTTTTCGCATGGACAGCTATAGCTATTTATCCTTCTGCAGAATTAGTTCAACTAGCCGCTTGGACATTCTAACACTTGATGACTGAAGTACCAATCTTGTGTACAAAGAGGTTTTTCTATTAAAGTAAATATTATCAGTTACGAATAATACTCGCGAGCAAAGCCGCGGGGGACTGCTAGTATATATATATATATGTGTGTGTGTGTGTGTGTGTTTAGTAGTTCAGAGCGGCAAACATGTACGAGACATGTTTAATTATGTTCTGCACAGAAAACGTTCATTATTGTGTACTTTCTCCAGGCATTATACAACTTTTAGACATGACATATATAAACAGATAGGGCAAATAAAATTTTTGTACGTTAAATTTTCTCATAGCTTTATATCTAAGCAAAATTGTTTGGCACAATTACAAGCCGAAGTAAAATTTTTACAACTTTTGGAAAATCTCAATGAAAGCTAACTCATCTACATTAATGAGATAATTGACAGTGAATGTACGTGCAACTAGGTACTAAATGAAATGTTAATGAGTTTCAAAAATGATCCGGAACCATATCAATTTTCGTAGTTTCACACTTAAAGTAACTGGAAATTTTCCTGTGGGTAATATTGTCGGATTTCAATGTATGTATATGTACGTAAGTTACATTTTTACTGTACACAATTTACAGTAACAGAAATATATAATTTTGACTGGCCACTATCCAGAAAATATTCGATAGAAATTTTTTTATAGATTGAAATTTTCCTCTTTAGCAATGTAGTAACATTGAACAATATTCAATGTTGTTTCAAGCTTCTTGATTGCACAGATTCTCTGGTTAAAGAGAGTTGATGACTTTACGAAGAGCCCGTACTCACGTGAAAGCAAATATTTATTAATACTAAACAAATATTAATGATTTATAATAATTCCAGGTATTATGGCTCATCGATGTTCTGAAAGTATCGGAAACTAAACTACACGTAAATTAATCTCTGTCTGCGCAACGGTACTTTTTACTAAACAACCTTCGTCCAATCGGCGTAGCCGGCACTGCAGTTTGTTATTTTCCTCAGTTGTGCGTTACGCTGTTGCCTCGCCAGTTTCGTAGCAATCAGCCCAACAGAACTGCAATCTGCGAAGGAATGACACAGGAAAGAATTACGGCCGGGTTATTGTTTACATTAATGCCTCAGCATTTCCGCTTTCTTTCTGTGAGTGTTCTGAACACTCATCTGGCTGTCCTAGCTGGTAAATCAATATGAGTTAGTATAATAGCGATGTAGAACACTCAAACTCAACGTGTCGAACTCAACGTCCACAAAACATAGACGAACCAACGTGCAATTTAAGATGGTACGTGGAATGTGCCACACCATGTAAAAATACTACCTCAAAACAAGGGTCATGGTTGGCGTAGTGGTTAGCACACTCGCCCCCCACTACGCCAATCCGGGTTCAATTCCAGGTGGGGACATTCCTCGTGTTTTCGCGTGTTGGAATCGTGGCGGACGATGCAGCTGGTCGTCGGGTATACTCAGAGATCTCCCACTTTCCCGCCCCTCTCATTCCGGCGCCTATCCATTGTTTGGCCCCACCTCACGTTCTCCTCCAGACACAAGCATATGACTACTTGCAGCCAATAGTAAGTCAGCATCTGGAGTGTGATACCCTGACACTCGAGTACATTCTACTTACAATATGTACTTATGACTTAAACTAAGGGTAAGTGAGGGGAAGAGGGGTTAGCTACAACCTCTACACATCACGGTAGTTCCTGTTCTGAACAGTGCGATACAACGTAGGAATGTATGAGTATAGTATCAGCTTGCACGCCGACAATACGCTCACTGTTACAACTGCGAGTGTTACACTCAGCCAATACCTCTTATAGTAAGATTACTAATATCAGCCAAGCAAGACGCGTAGCAGTGACACACAACGCTGCGTTTACAATACCGCGACACACGCTACAAGAATAAAATAACTTGCTAGCCAGTCAGCATCGAGGCTTCTGTGACGTCAGCGTCGAGGCTTCTGTGACGTCAGCGTCGAGGCTTCTGTGACGTCAGCGCGACTTAAATCGCGGAAGTGACGTAAATTCCGAGTACCAAGTATTCCTATTATATTCGCGTCGCAAGCGGAGAAAAGCGAAAATCGGAATTTAATTTGGTGACCAAATGCTGGTGAAACTGGTGAGTTGGTATTAGCATAAATATTTTTTTGTTTGTAATTATAAGCAAAACATATTTTACTTTCAAGGAAACGTAAAAGTGTTACTTTATTTTCACATTTGGCAATTCCATTGGTAATTTCAAATAAATTAAATATGAACGGGGTACAATCTCAAATACTGTTAACATCTATGTCGGCCGTGCAAGAGATTAGTACGTAGTGGCAAGAAACTGTTTACATTTAATACTTTTGTAACAGACGTACAACGACACATTTCTGTCACATCTGGCCTTTTGCTTCGCGACCGTCGCGTTATTGTTTATCCATCACATTAAGTAATTTAATTGTAGTTTTCTAACCTTACAAGACCTTTATTCGGTTTAGTGTACACCATTTATTTTGTATTTGAAACTACGCTAACGTAATTCTCCTTCACGTTAGATGTATACGATGTTGTTACTGGCAAAGCTTAGCAAGGGACTGTTTCCGCCCTTAGTTGTGCTGATATCAGTAAGGGTTGTGTTTCATGTTGGCGGTTATAGAGAGAACTTCGGCTGCAACACCGAACATTGCCGAAGTACGAAGTTACCTACATAAGTGCCAGCATGCCTCTTTACCTATACTAGTGCCAAAAGTGGCGGATATCGTCACTTACCAAACTAACAGCATATATTTTCTTTACCTGTAGTAGAATTAAACTTACATATGTACACTGTTAAAAATTCAGGTAAATTTTCTCTGTGCGTAATGGTAGCTAATTACCTCTACTGATAAAGGAAAATTACTCCTCAAATGTAAAGAAAATTAACACAACTGCTATTGTTAAATTGCATTACTTAATGACCAAATCCTTCTATGGGAACTTTACGTAACGCGCAAGCGAAATTTCCGAGTCGTTTTTGTGGAAAATTCACTACTGTGTGTAATTTTCCACGCATGTTCGTAAACCAGGTTACTGCACAAGGTTTGTGAGTATTCCCCTACATTTTATGAGGGAGGGAGGGAGGTCTTTAGAGAATCGTGTTCCGAACGGTATGCTCCAAGCTGCTGGCTAGAAGTAGTATAATAACTATGAAATTCACGCGGCTATGGCCTTTGAACGATGACTGCAATCAGTTAGTATAAACTGTATCACGTACTACACATGCCATTGTGTACATGTGCCTGAAGATGTTAGCAGATCTCGCTTCCAGGACAGTCGTGTTTATTGACGTCGATAATATCCTACTGCTTTCAGTCTGTTTTCTTTGCCATGTCGTCTGTATTGACATACATTCGCGTCTTTTATCTTTTGTGCTTCCACCATTGTCTTGGACCATTTTAGTCGCCATTTTTCACACATTCAATACTTTTTCTTGTTCTTTCGTTCTGAATTTCTCCATGCAACAAGTATGTTCGTTTCCAGTACTAATTTTTGTTCTTATTGTTGTATTTTATTCTGATAATTGTTGTGCTACGACTACATTTCTTCCCGCAACTGACATGTCTTGCGACGCGACAACAGTCCCTTGTAATGACGCATGTCTGTAGAACACTTCAGTTAGGCCACATAACTAGTTCTCACTCAGACTTCACCACACGCACAACATATCAGTTGGCGAACCTGCTGGATCAACGAACATCTTCTTATGTTTTGCCTGAATGTTTACCTTCTCAGTATATAGCTTACTGCACTAAATACGATAATTGACCACTAAAAGCTTCGGTAAACTTATTTTCAGCATGCTAGTATGTTGAGATTAATAAAGTATCATACTGTACCGTTTCCCTGGGTGTCTACAGAGTTTGAGAGCAATATACCAGCCTGAGCGAGACAAGGTTTTCTAGTTCCACCATTGAGGAAAGTACGTATTGCATCCTATCGTCCAGAAGTGGGAATATCTAGCCCAGTGAAAACATGTATACGAAATATAAGGTTTATTACATAAGACGTAACTTGACACCGGTCCAAAACTACACACAATACCACACAAGGGACCTACCCAGCAACAATAATGAACTGGTAGAGTAATGGAATCATGATGACGGGTAAAGTAATGTTAAACAGTACGAATGTTAATTCTAGGTACGAGAGTTAAGGTGGATGATTTACAGCAGTTATAACTAGTTAAAGCACCTTATATCGACGAGCGATCACACTACCCCTGTACGAATGCACGCTGATGTTACGCTTGGCATGGCAATGCGCCGCGTTGCCTGCATGCCAGGCGTCAAGCTCTAACTGGGTTTCATAGCTACTATACACGCCTGACGAGGTATGGAAAGGTAAGATGTCAAGTGAACGGCTGGAATACGCATTAGTAGATAATATCTAAACTGCTCATCATGATTCTATGGGACGTTTTGTCGAGTAAATATACTATCAGTAGAAATGGTGAAATTTCGCGAATTCAATGACCTACATGTTAGAATCAAATATCCTATACCTACTCAAGTCCCGCCCATTTGTCCACTAGCTGCTACTCAGTGGAACAACAGACACTGAACAAATAGATAGAACTAGAGTATGCATGGGATATTTGATTCTAACGTGCAGGTTATTGAATTCGCGAAATTTCACCATCTATAACTATCAGTGTATAGCACTACGCGGGTAGTATAGTAGGATTTCGAGTATAAAAAATAAAACTGTTTTAGAAGAACAAGGGCTTAAAACCACACGATCAATAACTTGGAACAATTTAATTTTTAAAATATTAAATATGATAGCATCCAGGTACCTCTAAAAACAGATTTTAAAAAATTATTGGCGTTTTGATTCGAAAATAATTTTAACGTCCACAAATCTCTGCCTAAAACCGAAAAGCAAACCAAAGAGCCAGTATTTTTGAATATCGGTTTTTTAGAACCTTGGATGTTATCATATTTAAAATTATAATAATTTAAGATTTCCATTTTTATGAATATTGTGGTTTCAAACCCTTATTTTCCTAAAAAAAAAAAAAAAAAAAAAAAAAAAGTTTTACTTTAAGCAAAGTCTACTTGTGCTGTAAAATTAGACGACCACTAATAAAATAATATATTTACTCGGCAAAAAGACTCGTCAAATTTTACTGAGTAGTTCAATTTTATCAAAGTTTGAGCATTCCATTCGTTCGCTCGACGTCTTACCTCTCCACGACCCTTGCATGGGTGGTTCACTGAAATTTTTTATTGTTTTAGTAAAAGTTATATTTGTACGAGATATGGCTCGTTTTGTAGATAAACGTTGTGAATATTTTTAATGTAATGAACATTTTATAACTATCATAACTTTATTTTTAATGGCATGTTAAATTCCAAATTTGATAAAAACTGTTTTGTGCTATAGAGGAAAACCAGCTGACTCGCTGAACTTAAGTATCTGTGTTGGAGGCTACTAGGTATCCCGTAACAAAACAAACAATTTGTATTTTTGTATTTTATAAATCCTGAAATTTCTAATTAAAATGCAAAAATATTGAGGATTTTTTAAATACAAAAAAAAATGTTCTACTTTTGGTTTTTGTGTACAAGACTTTAAGCTTTCTTTGCATATATAAAATCTGAATTACTTCAGTTCGTTAAGGCGCCCGCCTGGTGGACGTATGTTTGTGTGAGTGAGGCACGGCGCCAAGGGCGATGCTGACCAGCTCATCTGGTGCGGTATCGCCTTTACAGCAAACGGCGTGCAGTGATATCGTAGAACACTTACCTGACTGACACTTTCTGTGGTGGCCCTATGTTTTTATTGGTGGGAAACATTAAGCAAGGTCCAGTACAAATTACTATTATAATTTTAACACGAATCCCGTGAGTAGTTTTTGTATATAAGAGAGTGTATTAGCTGTTTTTAGGCATTTGAGGGGCTCCGAAATGATCTTCCCAGTTAACCTGATGTTTTGAAATTAGTATTCCACCATCGTTTGAAGTTTATTTTCGTAAATGCACATATTTGAAACAAATTTAGAAGTTTCTTAGATAAAAGTGTTCTGCTAGCAAGCTGCAACACTTTTTAAAAGGCAGGTATGTAGGCTTCGCAAGTAAGTTTTTATTTCCTTAAAGATTAAAACCGTTTTATGCCAATTAGAACTTTTACAAACCGTTACAAAAAACTACGAAACCTAAAACAACTTTATTACAGTAAAAATTAGTCCTAATGCATTTCTACAAAACAAACCATATCTTACACAATTATGAAAATTATTGAAACAAAAAAAAAAAAATTTCGGCGAACCGCCCATTTAAAGATGTTCTAATTCGCTATAAACAATACAAATAAAACCGATATTGGTGACACTGCTTCAGGCGACACAAATAATACAACGGTTAAGCACAAATCACTACATTGGCTCAGTGTTTTTACTTTCCAACTGTTTGGCTTGAATTGGTAACCGCAAATTATATTTGTAGACATTATGGCGTTAAGAGAAAGTTTTTTTCTTTGAATATGCATTTTTTTCTCACCACACACCAGTCCGTAAATCTGTTCTTAGCGACAATAATACGTTTGTAATATGAGTGCTGTTTCTGTTGAAGCATGGAACCATAGTTTGTTTGAAGCATACGTACTTTTCCATTACAAAACACATTGGTAAAATTCAGAGCAGTGTTGTTGTTAAGAATAATCGACACACATAACACGTTACATCACCTTCCATGCCACAAGTGAGTACTTCTGTTAAGCACGCTACCTGGTTGAATATATGCAGGGAGAGCAAGTTCTAGAAGTGCAGGAGCCATGCTCGTCACTGCATCTACTTGCAAGGCTTGCTTCAAGTCGCTCCGTTGTCGGCTAGTCTCGATCAGGCTCTCATCAGTCAAGCTGCCAGTTTGCAGCGTAATATAACACGTAAATGAATACTACATGTTCCTTTGTAACTTAAAATACATCTAACTTATTTTTTTATTTTATAAGCAGAGCGAAAATGCCTGTATGAACAGGTTTCGCGTTTAAGATGCGAACATTAGATACGTGTTAACTTGTTAACCGAGAAGAAAGTCGTATCCTGACACGAAAGCATTTTAAAATTCATTTTAACGCATACAAATACAGAACTGTAACAACGCGAGTGTGATATTTTGGTCAGCGCTTAACATTGAGGTCTTTAGCGCTGGTGAGGGGTGACATGAGGTGAGGATGGAGCAGCGCCGGAATGAAAGGGCGGGGAAAATGGGAGGTCCCCAAAAAACCTCCGGCCAGCGGCATTGTCCAGTACGATTCCCACATGCGAAACTCCGGGGACCGACCCCGCCAGAAAACGAACCCGGATCGCCATGGCCACACCAATGTGAAGGTCTGGCCCCTCGGCCACCGCGGCCCTGTAACAACGATGTTGAATGATGAATATATAAGTGAAGCTCTGAACGTAGTTCGTTGGTCGGGGTTGACGTAGCAATGCCATGAAATACGGAGTAAGACATTTGAAAGAAAATAAAACTAAAGGAAATTATAGAATGATTGGTCATGGTCTGTAGTTAATCTCAAATTAGGATAGAAGAGACATTGAAAAAAAGCATTTACCAGATTGGTAGTTAAAGCCGCTTCCTCCCGAATACTTTTTAAACATGCAATCGATAGTTATATTATATAAAGTTGTTAGGTACAATGAGAAGGTTCAACTAAGTCGTCCCTGAACTGTGCCAAACAACTATATATAACCCGAACTGATGTCGACAAAACTGCAGAAGGCAACGTATAGAGAACATAACACGAACATAAATATACGCCACAGTTTTACCCGGGGATTTAAGACCAGAACGTCTCATACTGAAAGCTGGCGCGCAGTTGACTATGCAACGAATTCGGCTTATGTTAAACTCGGCACTAAGTCGATGTTCCTTCCATCTCACAATAGTTGTGTGTTGGACGTGGCTTGGTTATATTACTATATATGTTCCTCGATGTGATTACTCTTCCATAGTCTTGTATAAAAACTGGCAGTGTATCGGAATTCTGAGAACTATAACTTGATTGTGTGTTAGGAGAACCTGGTGTGAGAGAGTTTACTTGTTTAACACACTTCCATACATCACAGCCGACGTAAGTGTAAGTGTTAGAAAATGTATCCACCTCAACACGGGTGAGCATAAAGTATTAAGGCTTACCTTAGAAATATGTAAACACCGAGAAACAACAATTATGTACGGGAGTATTGATTACTAATTCGTCAGCCTCACAGCTGGCTAGCTTTGCGCCTTACACAGAAACAGTCAGAAATATTAAATAATAACTAGGAGGTTATATGGAAGAAATGAGCTAGTGTTAGGTAGCTACTTACATAACTCTACCGAGCGAATTCCGTTCAATTGCGATGATCTCCACAGCTTGTTTTAACCTTGAATATTGAGAACAAACCCTTCCTCGGACTCTGAAAAAAAAAGTATTCGTCTGTGGCTTGCTATTATTCTTATGTACGCCTGAGGTTTCGTTATCTTGCTAACTGTATAAGCAGGATGTATGCTTAAGGCTGTTCAAATACGATAAAATCAAAATTTTATTTTTCTATGAAATAGTGATAGTTTTATCGGTGATACTTGTGAGTGCAGTTTCCTTACATGAAATAATTTTAGCTCGCATAGTTTTCTGATAACGGTGCGTCAAAGACAAAATTTGCATGTCCTGCTGCCATGCAAATAGTGAAAAACAATTGACTAACTTAAATGAAATAATTCACGGCTAACTGACATTCCATGAGATACGCATCATAGTATTTAGAAGCCCACAAGTAATATTTTGAATTAAAAAAACAGCAAAGTACAAAAACGTTGAAAATTAAGTATCATCTATAAAACTAACGTGATTTCATACAAATATAAAATTATGACTTTATTGCACTTTATCACCCTTAACTAAGGGGTCTCCCTACCTGCTCTTGAAATGCGTTGCAGCGAGTTGCAATTATTTTTTTTACGAAACTACTAAAGTAAAGACACATTGTATCTGTATATCTACAGAAAGAACACACACTTCAAACTATGTCGCTATAGCTTCCAAGTTCGGCACGTTTATTAAAAACCGAGCGTGGTGCAGTGGTAAACCCGGTTCGCTACCCGGCTCTGGTCATCCTGATTTCGGTTTACAATGGTTTCTTGAATTCTCTCCAGGAGAATACTGGGATGGTTCCTTTAACAGACCCTGGCAGAGTCATTCCCCCTCCCCCTTCCTCGGTACCTCTACCAAGGTGCTGTGCTCTTCTAACGCACGTAAAACGTCCAAATAAATAAATTCGCTAAGACAAACTTGGTTAACATTTACAAAGCAGACTTGTAAATTGTGCTACAAAGGTGGTCTCATAAAGTTACTTAAACTTTCAGAATATAGCATTGAGACAGATGTTAAATAAAATTTTAAAAAATTATCGAATACCGACCAGCACGGTAACGTTTGTGATAATGTTGATATTTTGTGCCGCACGTATTGATAGTGCTTAAGAACTGAAGAAAATGGCGTCACTAACTTGCGAAAAGTGAGGCAGTAATAAAGCGCGCTGCTACACTACACAGTGCTCAATGAGCCTGACCTGGGCGGAAGTTTCCATCAAGGTACCATGGGCCCGTGTGTCTCAGCTTGTCCACGCCCCTTCCTGTACCTCCCACATTACCTCCTCTTGTTACAGTCACATTTCAACACCACAATATATCACATTATTCTGCTCCGTCCTCTCATTGTAATAGTAACCAATGACAGATGGGCATAAGGACGGAAACAGGCGTAGTTAGACACCCGCAAAGACTATCCTGTTAATTTTAAAATAAGTAAGTGTTGGAACTCACAGTAACTTGCGTGATCGTCTCGCTGCATACGAAACTCGTCCCTGCAAGCTTGCAAGGAAATAGTAGTGACTCTGCTCTACCTTGTCACACGTACAACTGTCCACTCACTGGAGCAGCAGGCAACGAAAACATTGCCATGGATAAAATGAACACAGGACTGTCAATTTCATCCTGCAGGTGTTTGAACCCACGGAATTATCGTATCTCTAGCGAGGGAATAAGTTAACAATGTGACACCATTTTTATATTTATCTGGCTGCCATACTCGTATTATC
This sequence comes from Medauroidea extradentata, assembly GCA_003012365.1. Classification (NCBI taxonomy): domain Eukaryota; kingdom Metazoa; phylum Arthropoda; class Insecta; order Phasmatodea; family Phasmatidae; genus Medauroidea; species Medauroidea extradentata. Next base: position 20,104 of record PNEQ01018642.1, on the reverse strand, counting down.
ACAAGTACATTCATTACACTTCCTTCTTGATGAAATTAGTGAATAATATTCCGTATGTAAGGACAATTTTTTTCTCGTAAATTAAACCCGCCATGCGGTTTCGGCTGTTTCCTACGTAGAAGCAATCCCGTAATTCTTGAGAGATTTGGCTACATCTTCTGCTGTAGTAGTCGCTAAGTTTTGTGCTCGTCCCTTTGCTGTACCGTCATCGGTAGACCTGGGCGAGACGGAGACGTAACCAACTATGGGCGGTGGCAAGAGGATGCAGGATAGCCAGGAAAGTCCAGCCAATGTATTACTGTCTTCTTGTCCCGTTTACTTGATGTGCACACAGCACTAGTACAAAGTTTATAATTTTCTATGTCACAAACTTTTGGTTCTGATTAGATAACATTTGCAAAATTTAAATTATAAAAGAAAATGTGTTAAAGTATACAATTAAAAATGTAATTTTACTAATATAATAATCGGAGATCTCCTAGTTAAAAATTTTTCTATCATATTCTTAAGCCATGTTCATGCGGTTTAATTTCCATCAGCTGTCTATATACACAAAATATTCAATGTTAATGTGCTAAGATTTTTATTGTTTTGTTGTTCCAATCAGAACTAAAATAATAAAAATTCCTATTTTAAAAAATGTTTACTGGACCAAATCATCTTATCAAGTTAAAATTCAAAGAATATTAATTTAATTTTCTGCGTTATCTTTGAACACATGGTTTTTCTAAAATCTAATGCGAAGTGTTGGGGAGAGGAGACTCGGCCCATTCTCTGACCTTTGTGAGGATCACTGGTCCACAACTTGGTATCCACGTTGGTACTGTGTTTGCTTGACTGGCCTGGGAGCTGTCTTCATCGCTTTACCATCTCTGTTTACCCTTCCTTGACCTCCTAGGTTGGTTGGTCAAATTTGAGGGAATTCTCCAACACTAGCTGCAGTACATGATCCGTCTATATTATTACCTACGCGGGCGAACTGCGTGAAAACGCTCACTAGTTCTTTACAAGTGTTACAAAAAATGCCTTAGACTTGCTACTAATGCACCTAGGTTTGTACTCATATTAGTTACTTACTTGCAGAGTCTAAACAAAATATGCTGCAAGTCTTTTTCAACAAATGGCAGGGAATTTTTATAACTCATGCCGTATACATCAACACCCAATCATTGCTGTCCTCGGGGACCATGACCCTGATGTAGCACAGCGCTAAAATTGGCGGAAATCTTTACTAACGAATTGCCCGGCAGGAACACACTGTCCGTGACTCGCCCTAGAGCCTGCGCTGTTGCTCATAATAAATTATGTTATTGTAAGCATAGTAACGTTAGCAATATGAGTGTATTATTTCAAGCATTCCTAATATTAGACGACTCTAGCATACTGCTTATTGTTACAATTCAACTCCTGCTGAGGGGGCCTGGTAGTTTGGCTCGGTTTAAGGTTCTGACGAGGTCTGACATCACCACCTGTCATGCTGCTTAAGCTCCTCTGGAAGTCTTCAGCCCCAGTACAGGTGAGAGTTTGCATGGCAGGAGCCACACAACTACATAAACAATTTTCTAGCAACACTATACAAGAGATACCTGGGTACACTCACTTGTATTTAAAAATATCTGTATGATTATTGTTTTCATTTTTCACAATTCACAGCAACCAAAACACTACAAAACTAAACTACGCAGTTATAAGAGTTTTCCAAACGCAATTTTAGGTCTGGAACCGTGACGAGCTGTGATTGGCTACCAGGATAGCCAATCAACGGACCCTGGCCGGGGCTGTGCTCCCTGTACCCCGCCCTCGGTACAGAATCACATTTTTCAATTTATTATTAATTTTTAACAAGTTTTGGATCACCAGGCTTACCTGAGGGCCAGTGTAGTGTACTAGTAAGTGTACTTTTATTGTTATCATTATTATTGTTATTTATTTATTTAGTTTTAGTTTTTCGCGTATCTTCTGGGTATATGGGAGGGCGAGGTGCCTCTACAACCTCGCCATCCGCAAGTTCATTGGTTAAAGTCAGTGTCTACGAAAATAAAAGGAAAATAAAAGACAGTTCCAGCTTCCTTCTATGCTAGAATTTTCACCACTACATTATTAAAGAAACCTGGACTTTTATATATTTCCATTAATTATTTATTTGTAATTCATGTAACTGCTGAGTGGTTACAACCATTCTGTTGAGAGAGTTTTAACTGCGTCTGTGTCACTTTTTCTCTCTTTTTACTCAGTTACAGGTCAGTTACAGGTACACTTAAGGAGGCAGTCATCACTAATCAATCCCTCTCTTCCGCGATGCATGTCCCCTTCCATGAAACTTCTTCCTAGTAGACTTTTATTTATGTGGCTCAATCCTGAGAGATGCTTAGATCCCGTTCCTTCCCCGGACCTCCACCATAACACAGTAGATAGGGTACGTAACAAAATAACTTCGAAGCTTAAAACTGATATGCAGTAGTGAACCGCCATATAACACAGCGTGGTTCTTAAAGAGTTAAGTCGAATTGTTGTATTAACTGTTAAAAGTCAGGGCGGCAGACTGCTGACAACGATGATATTATTTGTCACAATTTACAAAATAATCACTGCGACTACTGGACATGTAATCATCTAGTTCAGAACTAATAACAGGCTAACGAATTTGTGCAATATCGGGCGTGTACACGGAGAGGACTGTACAGACTTCATTACCCATTTGAACTTGGCCTTGCTGATTGTTTTTGTGTATTCATTTATCAAAAGTCACACCGAAGCTACGCTACTGTGTTTATACATAATAAAACAGTAAATAACTCATACTATAACACTAGTAGTTAATTTTTTATATTATATTATTACATCAGCAATTTTCTTGCGTTTTATGACAGTAAATTTGCACCAAAACTTTGCAAAACATAATGGAAATTGCCAGCTTTTCATGGCTCGGGAGAGTTTGCAAGATATGATGTAAAAACCCTACTCCCTCTTACAAAATGACAGCTCAGTAGAAATATACCTCCCTGCATCCAATGCTCTGATCATGAACCAGGCGCGGAATTAATTTCTAGAACATGAGGCATGAGTTGGGATAGTAAAAATAATTCTAAAAGCCACAGAAAAAATGAAGATATGTGGTGAGGATAGTGGTCGCAGCTGACCTTGAAGCCGTGCTGACGGGCGACTTCCTCGCTACGACGGAGCAGCTCGCGCGCCAAACCGCGACCACGGAACCTCTTGTCGACGGACAGGATGCGGCACTCGAAGATGCGGTCGACGCCGTGCTCGGCGAACAAGTCTAGCTGCAGGTTAGCTCCGTACAGCAGGTCGAAGATCTGCCGGAACTTGAGGTCGGCTAGTGTAGCGAGCTTGGCCTGGGCTGCCACCAGGTCACCCGGCCTCTGTATGCCGTTCAGTGCCACTCCCACAACCTGCACACATGCACACTATCACAGCGAGGCGAACACGTCTAGCTGCAGGTTAGCTCCGTACAGCAGGTCGACGATATGCTGGAAGTTGAGGTCGGCCAGTGTAGCGAGCTTGGCCTGGGCTGCCACCAGGTCACCCGGCCTCTGTATGCCGTTCAGTGCCACTCCCACAACCTGCACACATGCACACTATCACAGCGAGGCGAACACGTCTAGCTGCAGGTTAGCTCCGTACAGCAGGTTGAAGATATGCTGGAAGTTGAGGTCGGCTAGTGTAGCGAGCTTGGCCTGGGCTGCCACCAGGTCACCCGGCCTCTGTATGCCGTTCAGTGCCACGCCCACAACCTGCACACATGCACATTATCACAGCGAGGCGAACACGTCTAGCTGCAGGTTAGCTCTGTACAGCAGGTTGAAGATATGCTGGAAGTTGAGGTCATCTAGTGTTTTGAGCTTGGCGTGGGCTGCCACCAGTTCACGCAGACTCTGTACACCATCAGTACCACAACCACCAACTACACACATATATTACTCTCTCAGGGAAGATGATGTTGTTCTGGAGCTCGTGAGTATTGACGGACACTATACTGGGATGTGTTACCTCAGCCAGTGATGATATCTTTACACTCCCGTGACCTCTCAGCAATATAACCTCACTATTCCAAGTCAACCGTCAGCCACCTCGTAGAGCTACTGGAGCAGATACTGGCGTACGGGCCCTCTGCATCCCAGTCTCCCCTGGACTGGGACAGGAGTACCTGCCTTGATGGATTCTCCCTCAGAAGACACCGAGGAGAAACCACTTGGTGGGGTGTTAGACTAACACTGAGGCCATTGGGTCCCTAAAGCACGGGTTTCAAAGTGAAGTGGCCTGGATAATGGCCACAATGGTGTCCCCCTCCTGGTGGGCGTACTAGGCAACAAGGTGCATCTTCTCAACCACCAGTAGTCTGGCGGTCAGGCTGTAAATCCCATAACTGCTTTTAACATTAGGTAGTACTATGGGCGACCAGGTAGCCTCATTGGATGTACGAATGTAGGTAGTGCCCCAACTCAAACAAAGAGTAGAGGACCTCAGTTGGAGGGCATGAACGGTGGGCAAGATCCTTGGTGGACTCTCTCGCTAGTCTATGTTACTCCTTTGGTGGGCAGTTGGATGTGCAGTTCAATGCTACTCCAGGGAGCTTAGCGTTCTCAACTGTCTGTAAGCTAAATACCACTTTGTGGTAAAGCGTGATCTTTATCCTCGCCCATGGGGGCCAGGCGCTGAGATGGCCTTTGTGAGCTGGATGGCATTCGTGTACAATACTGATGTGTCTAGCTGCAGGTTAGCTTCGTACAGAAGGCTGAAGATCTGCCGAAATTTGATGTCAGCCAGTGTGGTGAGCTTGGCCTGGGGTGCAACCAGGTCAGCCGGATGCTGTACGCCATTCAGAGTTACGCCCATCATCAGCAAGTGTGCCACGCATTGTACACTAGCACAGTGAGACAAACATTATGCACCACACGTGTCGCTATTCGAGATACGGAATACATTATATCGTTACATGACAACATGTTAAGGCGAAAATACCTTCAGGTGAAATTGCTTTGCTTCTGAGACAGTCAACGTATGTAGTGATGAAAGGACATTAATGCTATTGCACACACACTTGTTTTACAATATTTTGGTGACACTGACAAAAAAGTCTTAAAAGTTGACTCTTCACATTGCTATGCAATTCTTCGGCACGTGTAATACATGTACCCTGAAAACTATGCGACGTGAAGATGTCAGCTATGTTGCACATGACGATATACTCAAAAACACGGCCTCTAATATAATATCGCCTGAAGATATTTTTGCCTTATAGTTTCGTCTTGCCTAATATAATATGCACATCTTATTAGTACAATGAAGCATACATGTGACATCAATCCGCTAATACAGCAAAACTACACTGTACGCTTAGGAAACTAGTTTACCAATACAGAAAAGCACATTTGTTACTTTCATTCATCATAAATACTGTATTAGTGTTAACGTCCCCACTACTTGGTACTTCATTCTTTGGATACTTCGGCATTACCAAAAATTGGTTTTTAAAGCACCAAATAAATATGTTTACAGTTGAAATAATATTATATTCCAATTCCTATTTTGTTGCTAAAATTGAAATATTTGGTTATTACAACTAAATGCATGTTTTGTTGTACTAAGAGTTTCGTTCATAGTCATAAAAAGAAACATCAGCGAGAATACAATTTGTGTTTTTATTCGATTAAAAGTTATTCATAAAACTTAGCCAGGCTGAGCGTGAGTGACTGGCGATATTTACATATACACTCTGGCAATTGTATGCCGTTTATGAAGGTGTACATTCTGAGGTTTTTTCATATTTTGTTTACACTAAGAAGCTTCATCAAAGACAAATGATAATATAATGCTATTTGTACCGGAATCTCAAAATCTGTTCACCACTGCTGTCCATGCAAACTGCACTAATAGAGGCAGACAAAGTTGCTGTGCACACGATCACCTGTAGATACGAACACAAATAAGGAAGAAATGTAACAATTCACTGAACATTAATTTGTTCTTCATAAGAAGTAGTCAGCGTACATTCAGCTTTATGTTTCAAATAAAGCACATCGACAATGCTCTCCGAGGAATATATTATATGGCGGTTGGAAGAAATTTAAACATAGTACGGATCCAAAAACTGAAATAAGAGAAAGTAATATTTGTAACATTTCGAAAGTCTCGACAATCAAGGTAGGAAACGCGACATAACGTTAAACAGAGGCCATCCTAAAATACAAAGAAAGCTAAAAAAAAAATATGTAGTTAAAGTAGAGCTTATGTGAATTACCAAAAGTTCAGGATCTTCAGCGTAAATTTTCGAAAAAATTAGGCTAATTAGAAAAATTAACTACGTGTAATTTCGAATTGCTGAATAAATATAGTTTTAAACAAAAAAGAGATATTGACAACAGTCTTTCAGTTTTTAGTTTCTATTTAGTCTTGATTTTCTTCATACTTATGCTGTAAGGCAGTGGGTTACAAATAAATTTTGTGAAACAAACTATTTAGCATATTCCCAATACACTTTTACGAAAATAATATACATTTTAGTATTGTTGAGTGCTTTCAAAACACTAAGAGCATTAAAATGTTATTTTATGACACTCAAACATACCTAAAAGTGACCTTTAACACAGAAATGTATTACAAAATACTACCCATATTGATACGAAACTACCAAAAAGTTCACAATATATTTTGTTGCAAATTTTTCAACAAAATGTATACCGTAAAACGGGGTGAGATTATGCCAACCTAATTCTTCATAAAATAATAACATATAATTTTTTTCTTGAATTATTTTTTAAACTTGATTTATTCTTCAGGACTAAGCCTATTTTTAATATATGTAAACATTATACAATTAGGTTGGCACAATCTCACCCCACTTGGCACAATCTCACCCCGTTTTACGGTATTCTTTATAATTCGTGGTTCCAGCAATAAGATTCAAACTTCAAATCCCATAGTTCGAGCAATATGATTGGAACATTGCATGCCAGTTGAGCGAAATGATCGTAATATTACTGTTACACTATATACATACATCAGTGCCTTCCTTGCCGCCTCTCAGACTTCCTGCCTCAGACTACGACATAACTACAGATACGCGGCGGCCTTGTTGTTCAGTGAATAAGAACTAAACAATTATTACCTTCATAGTTTTGTGATTGTAAATACTCGTACATCATTTTGAGTTGAGTAAATAACTGCATTCCAAGCAAAGAATTGTGGTAAACATATTAATGGTCTGTTCGTGTTTCCACGGGATCCACATTTCCTTTACGCATGAATTCCTCTGCTGCTCTACACACATCTCATGTCATTCTTATGAGCTCGCATATCTCGCTTTTAAATGTTCCCCAATTTCCTTCATTTTACAACATTCCATGTATAAAACAAGTCGCAATTATCTTGCCACTCGAAAAAAAAACAGAAAAAGTTGCCTCACTAAATATTGTAAAAATTCCATTTTATACGTTACAACTGGATGCATAAGCAAGAGGCATGTAAAATACTAGCTGAAGAAAGCATATCGTGTTGCCAGTGGACGAATACAGAGAAGTATTTTTTACTATGCCAGTGGCTACTACCATACAAATGTCAACGTGAAAAAGGTTGTGTACACAGCAGTCTTCACCTTGTTACTGGTTGTATACAGGAGCAGCCTTTACTTTTTCACTAACCTCGTACACTATGATCTTCGCCTTGTCAGAGAATTATTACATTACAATACTTGTCCCACATTGTGCATTGTTCATCGACCATAATTTAACTTGTTACAATCTATTTACTGGTCCGAATTTATCTCAACTGTATCCACCTACAGGCGAGTTCTTACTCCATTAGAAACCATTTACAACAAAATCCTTATCATGCTTGTAGCTACGTACAGTATATTGTCAAGCACTGTTCACGTAACAGCCAGTAACATGTTAACAACTTTAGGGATAAAATTTACCTTATCTGTGTACCTTGACGTCAGAGATGTCCCATTGTACACACCTTGCCTACTTAATGGTTCTTCAACAGAAGCAATTACTTTGCCAAAGAACATGTACAGGACAGTCTTCGTCTTGTCAATAATTCTTCATAGGACCTCTTCTAATATGCTAGAGGCCAGGTCCAGGACAGTGTTTGCCTCATAAGTGATTATTCAAAGGACATTTCCTATTTTGTTAGAGTCTATATGAAGCAGGTTCCTTGCCTTGTTAAAGATTATTTAAAGGAAAGTTCTCAGTTTGTCAAAAAGCACGTGTAGCAGAGTCCTTGCCTTGCCAGTGGTTGTCCAAAGTACGGTTCACATTTAGTCAGAGACCACATGCAGCCGAGTCCTTGCCTTGTCAATGATTTTTTGATGGACGGTTCTAAGTTTGTCAGAAACCGTATAGTGGATAGTTCTAGCCTTGTCAGGAATTGTTCAAGTAACATTACTTTGTTTGTCAGTTACCTTGAATATCAGAGTAATCGCTCGTCAGTTATTATTCAAAGGGCAGTTTATAGTTTGTCAGAAGCCATGTAGCCCTACCTCGCCTGCAAAGGACAGCCTTGACCTAATATGTAAGAATGTGTACAGGATGTGTTACCTGGCGAAAGAGTGTTCAGTGGCGAATGTCAGAGTGCAGGAGTGCTCTCACCTCGCCGGAGTCTGCGTGTATTGCCATCTGCGACAGACCATCAGCTAGTGTTGAGAGGCTGTGCTGCTCCAGCTCTGCGTGTGGCTCGCCGGGTCGGCATAGCTGCACCGCACTGTTCAGGGGTTCGTCGGCGAAGAAACTGTTGCGTAGGTGCTGGATCACGTCGCTGTAGCGCGCCTCGGGGATCGACTCGAACTGCAGGTCATCCAGGGCGCCCATCGCGCACGTCTGCCTGCACACACGTCCACATAACTCTCACCACTGCATAACCTCGTAGGTTCCAGACTTCTTGGTTGTGGACACGTCTTTGTCGCACTTCGTCCTCGATATATCAGAAGACGTAGTAGCCTCCATTCTCAGGGTGAACTTGTGGAAGAAGGTACAGTCTGCAATGTCCTCCGAAATATTGAATAGAAGTGCGACAACGACGCGGCTACAATACAGAAGCATAGAACCATTATACAATGACCGCGAAAGCCTGTGAACTTTATTTTACTTCATCGGCCTCGATATATATATATATATATATATATATATATATATATATATATATATATATATATATATATATATATATATATATATATATATGATGCTTGATGGGACATGGCGAACTATGGCGTGACTGCAATATTCGAACAAGTGTAGTTGTGAAATTCGCTTTTGTAAATTATATGCCAACCTTTAACTAACAGAATAAGGCTCAGTTATTTATAATTAATCGATGCAAAATTATAATTATTACCTGTACTATGAGATACACAGTTAGGTATATTTGATTTCAACATGACATAAAAAATTCAAAACAGGGAAATAGATGTAATTAATCGAGTATTAAAGTAATGACGTCATAAATCGTAATTTTATGGCGTACCTGTACCCTTATCAGTCCAGGTAGCGCTGGTGCGCATGTCGTACTCTCTTATAATGCGAAAGTTCCGGTATTGTTATCTAGTGTTATTTATTGAAGGTGTCTTACTACAGGTTATAAATATAACATTGAGGGCATCACATTGTTGAAACAGTGAATTGTTTTGCGAACAGTATCTGCAGCGACGTTACTTTCTGGTGTTTAGGCCAACGAGGCCTCTCTAAATTGTGAGTGAGTAGTAAGAGAGAGAATAATGCCAGTAGAGTTCTCTCCCCCGAGAGCATGGTCTCCACCCAGACCTCGCACACCACCACCGTCAGGAGCTCCAGTCCGCACTGGACCACGTCGCATACGTTCCAAGGGTCGCTGGATCCTGGCACCGGAGGAAGAGACACCACCTGTGCAGCCCCCACCTGTCCAGCCTCGACCTGTGCAGGCAGCAGCTGTGCAGGTAGCGCCAGGGCAGGAACTGGGCTTCGAGCGGCAGTTGGCAGGGGATGTGTCGCGCTACCGCGAGCTGGTACAGTCAGAGATGAGACAGCGTGCCGAGGGACGACTGGAGACAGCGCGTGGAGATCTGTTGAAGCTGACACAGCAGTTACAGAAGCTTCTGGCGCTGATGGACGGCGTGGAGCGACTACTGGAGGTGGCTCTACGCCCCACCGAGGTGGCTCCAGTACGTGCTCCTGCAAGGATATATGCTCCTACCACCACTACACGGCCACTAGACCAGCCTCTGCACATGTACGACGACGAAGGTAGGCCGCAACTCATGGACCAGCCCATAGAGAGAGTGCCGGCTCCAATAGCTCAACTTCTCGACGAGGGCATGGACTATGTGCCGCCCCCACAGCCTGCCAGTTACCTCGACGACATCATGGGCCTCTTTTAACCTCTCATGGTCTTCACTTGTAGCACCTTCACACTGACGTTCAATAAACCACACTTCAACCACATACGTCTCTGCTTTTATATATTCATCTCAATGTAGGAACTAGATATATGTATTGCAAATATTGCTTTTGAGGTAATAATTATGTAATTAGCAAATGATATTTCATTTGCTCCTTTCAAAATCATACCGTTTTTAGAATGTAAACAACGGGACATTTTGAAAGTAATATTTTAGCAACATGGTGGTATATATTTAATTAATTTCAATATTAGGTTTGGTAGCACACTATACAATGCTTTTTAAGTAGATGTATTCTTAATTTGAAGTTTCAACTTATTTTGTTAAAATTTATAATTTTTTGTTGCTGTTTTATTGCATATTGACAAGCTAAATTTTAAATACGCAAACTAAAGTAAGGCTCGTATAAAATTAACACAGCAATTACAATTGTTTTGAGGCGAATTTCTTCAATTTGCAGGTCTAGTCATAAAAACGTATTGTTAAAATTAGGAGCTGAATATCGAAAATTTGTCATATTCAAACCTTTCAAATTTAGTTTACATCAAGGTTCCCAATACATTCCTTATTTCACTTTCCTTATTTCAGGAGTGTAATCACTCGAATCGCTGATACACAATATTATTACCCGAAATTAAAACATTATTTAAATAATTAATCAATTAAATAATGAAGAGCAGTAGCAAAAAATAATGGTTATAACTGTTTAAATCAACTAGATTTTTTAATGTTTGTTGCAATGGGGGTTTACAATTAGAATTTATTGATTTATGGACATACGCCATTGCTCATGATTTGTTGACCGAACTTGTATTGAAAAACAAAGTGACATAGTGCAAAAACACACAAAAAGTATAGAAAACGTAAGATAAACAATCCCAGCAAATACTGACGGAATTCCTCTGGGATTGTGTTTCTTAAGTTTTCTGTATTTTTTTTTTTTTGGTGCAGGTATTGTATTTTGTCAATTTGTCTTTGTTTTATTTATTAAAATACATTCCGTTTGATCCCAATTAGAGCATTGCTCACAGGATATGGAACTCGTTAAATATATACCTTTCAATACAAGTTCGGTCAATAAAACATGAGCAATGGCATTTGTCCACAAACCAATAAATTCTACTTAAATAAACAAATTTCGAAACACATACTCTTGGCGGTTGTTGTGTAGTCGGTAAAGACTTGGCCGACTGAGAAAAAGTTCAGTGTTCTAACCTGGAATTGGTCGTATTACAATTGAATAATACTCCAGCGTAAACTTTATTTTGACACTATATTTGCGTTTTTGTTCTTAATTATTCGTCTACATAATGTAACCACTTTTGTGAGTGACTGCTAACGTTCCGAAAAATGTGAGTAAGATTAAAATAAATCCACATCAGCACAATTGTTAGCTCATAGCTGTTAGCACAGCATCCATTTCAGGTTAAATAGGTAATTACTAAAAATACAATGCTGCAGCCCGATTAATAAAATAATATAACGGTTTTATACCACAACTGTTAGTTCTTACAAAAACCAGTTTTCGCTGCATTGATGCAGACATTTTACGAGAAAAATCCAAATAAACAATTCGAAGATATTTATGCTAACCAATTCAAAAGCTAGATAAAGTTTCCAATATTTATTTAAAACTAATAAATTTATATGAACATAAAATTTCCTGAAATGTTTAATAATGTTAACAAATTTTAAAATATTTCTACAAACTGACAGAATTTGAAATGACATACTTTGAACTGGAAGTCGCGCACTGAGACTACGCTACGTATTTCGCTAAAAATTTATATACACTTATTTCCGATAACTCGTGTTTATTGCGTTTTATGTACTACATTTAAACTAATAAATGCAATTTATTTATAATTTCATATTAGTTCAGTTCTACACATATACACGGTTTGTAAATCACCAATGTTCCCAGAAACGGAGATAGGCCTGTACTGCATCCGTCGACTGTCAGCCGTTTTGATGATAATACAAGTGATCAAACTCAAATGGTTTCAAATAGACGCAATGGTGTGCGTCAGAATCATAGCAGCCATGATGCTAAGAGCCGATGAGAGTAAATAGTGTCTTATTGTGCTATCCTAGATTAGATACGCTGGTGATTGATAAAGAAGACGATTATAGAACCCCGAGAAAACCTGCAGACAGGCGGCAACGTCGTACTAGATTTTTCCACTTGCGATAGTGAGGGACTGATTCTGACCAGGAATTTACAAGTTCCTCCTTTCCAATTATTAAAGCAAGGAACAACAGTTAGCGCAGTGGCTAGAGCGCTCGCCTCCCGCTATGGCGACCTGGGTTCGAATCATGCCGGACGATGGCCGTTGTAGGCGGGTTTTCTCGAGGATCACCCGTTTCCCCAGCCCATTCGCTCCGGCGCTGCTCCATACATCATGTTACCCCTCACCAGCGCTAAAGACATCGGTCAACCATACAGTCTGCAGCATCGCTGCAGAAAGTGCTACAAACATATTACAACATCGTAATATATGGCGGAGTTACATATATTTTGTCGTACGGGGTTTTGTCTGAACGGAACACAAATGATCACGTGGTTGTGGAAGTAAAGGGTTTCTCCACGTTGTAGGAGGATGCTGCTACAAATGTGGGAAGATGACACAAAAGTTGGCTCGACTGCTGCTAGATATTGTTGAGTAATGACCGAGACTGATAAATATTGCGTATAACATTAAATGCCCCAACCCCTGGATGTCATAATCATAAAGTTTCTGCCGACTGAATACCTTAAAGAATCTGGGACGTCTATCTTCTGGCTTCTGAATTTTGTAAAAGTTAAATAAATGTTTGTATATGTCAATGTCACCTCTGTTTTTCCTCACCTGCTAAATATTTTGTTGGACTACGAATGTTTGCGTTCTGTCTCCCACGTACTTGACTTTTATAATATCTGACTCCATTTAAGCATAGTGTTCTTTGATATAACTCATAATTAAAGGTGCAGCAAAATTTTGATTCACATCCGGTAGTTCTGGAACAATGAAGAATAATTATACGTAATGGTGTCTGAAAGAGATAACTGTCACAAGATGCCAAGTTTGTACTGCGTTTGTAATCTACCGAATTTAGTCAATACTGGTGGAAACTTTGCCTGACTTGTCATGTCCAAATATAATTACTTGACCACTTCGCACAGTCAAACTGTATAATGGTAACGTGTGGTAAACATGTTGCAACGTGTACTGTGTTTTGTTTCAGTTCTATCTAAGTGTTCAAAAGCTGTTATCATCACTTTCAGTAACGCAAATTACGTAACTTGAACACACACGTATTTATGCTAATGTTATACTTGTATTTGTGAATTAATAGAGTTATTTTGTAAATACGGTGATTGAATGTTCTTGGTCCACTGTGTATCAGCACATATCTCACGAGACCGATACTTCCTGAAACTATTTAAATGCGTGGCAGTAGGTTATATGTATTAGTTTATTTGCTAACTATTAGGAGTATTCCCGTATATTTATCAATGAAAAGTAATACTCTACTGAGAACGATTACTAAGTGCTTTTAAATCAATACAAACATAGAAGTATAATTCATGAGCTCTCCACCGTGCCTTAAAATCAGACTTCTCGTTGAGCTATATAACCGTATAAAGGCCCTACAGTTCAGGTAGATCACAGTACATAGGCCCTACAGTTCAGATATATCACAGTATATAGGCCCTACAGTTCAGATAGACACGAAACTAATTAATGGGACAGACTTTCCTGTAATGAAAAATCAGGGTAATAGGTCAGTTTCACGTGTGTGAGGGAAACACTGCGCCAGCCTAACTTACAGGAGCGATGTGGCACAGGCGCGTATCAGAATTCCTCTCATCGCTCTTCCACTTTTGTGCCGCCAATTCACCCCATTTCACCTACTTAGAGGACGAATTTGGAAGAATCATTTCTTAGTGCTCGCCTACGTCCGAAGGGGAACCTATCCTCAAAATTTCACGTCTATAGATCTAAAGGTTTGGGTTGTGGATTGATACGTCATTTAGTCAGTGAACAGTTTTATGCATATATATAGCCTAAATTTCATATTTTATACAATTATCTTGTTTGGTTTAAATAACAACACTAATTAAAATATAATAACTTCTAATTCTGCAGAATAATCTATGAAACAATGCAAATAAAAATTTAGAATCCAAAACATTATGCCGAACAGGTTGATTAGTCTCGGGTAATAAAATGTCTTAAATCTAATCGCAGAATACAATCCATTACAATAGCATCAACAAATAGCACGCCATAGACGTAAATTAACAGCTGCTTAAACTACAATGTAAGAAATATAGTGCAAGTGAATACAATATATTCCTCCGTAATAAATACAGATATAACTTCTTATTAATGCAACTAACTTAATTTGAAGATGAAACTAGAATATAATATTACAGTTGCCCGTGTGACTTACCATGCCTCTACAACAACGCACGAACGCAACAAACAAAAAGTCAGTCTGACAACGTCTATAGTACGTCGCAATGAGAGAAGTTGAAGGAGTGTGACTAGAACAGAACTAAGCGATGTTGCCACAATCACGTGTGCTACATGGACGGACTCTCAAGAGAGCTCCTCATACGCCGATTCACATTCCTACGTATTAACTACTTGTACTTCAAGTCGTAGCCTCTGACATGTAGATTCACAATGAATTATTTAGTTTCATTTTGTTTATTGGTTTTTGGGAATGCATTAAGTAAAAACACGCGTATTTTGATAATGTAATGCCACTGTGGGGAAAGTGGCTAACATATTTTAAATACAAAATGTTCTTCCAAGTAATGATCAGAAAACGAACACTTCTTCATACAAATATGAAACTATGTTTCTCCCTTTAGAAAAGCTCTAAGGCGGCCGCCATGTGAAGGCTGTGTTTATGTGTGAGGCGAATATCGATGAGGCGCTATAAGCGACGTCGGCCGGCACAAGTATTATATTGCCTCTACGCCTGAAGTCGCAAACACGCGCGCAGTGTTCCAGCAGTAAGGTTATAACACGAGGCTATATGTGGTCACCCTGCCATGTAATTGTAAATATCTGATGTGAAAGTAAAGGCAATGAGAGCATAACGAATATGTTCTTCGCTGAAATTAAAGTACAATTAGAAAAGTATAAAGTAATTTAAAATTCATTACAAACTACTTAATTTCTGTGTTTGTAAACAAGTAAATGTATATGATACGAAAATTAATTGAAGTCAAGCTACGTTTGATGTAAGTTGATCGTTTTATGAAGTGATATTAAAACAAGCTAATGTGACTGTAGATTCACAGAATATGCTGTTAACAACGAATTAAAAAATACTTGCTATACTGTTCAACTTTATTACTTAAAAGCTTCACAGAAAGTGTTCAACTTTATGCTATGAGACATAATGTCAATAATACAATGTTTTGGATTAGAGCATAGCTGGCAAAACTATAAAAACATTTTTCATACAAGTAACATTTACCAAGATTATTCAACTACAAGTTAATGTCGTGTTGTAATGTTACATTTCCTTTCCCTGTAAGGACAGACATCATGAAATTTATAAAACTCCAAACTTGTCGGGCTGTCGAGGTAATAATTTTGCTGGGCTGATGCTTGCCATAAATTGGCTTTTTCTAAGATTTTTTTTTGTGTTGAATTCGTCGGGGCATTTTAATACACCTCCAGACGTATGTGAACACTATGTCACAAACCGCGCCTCTCTATCTTTTCTCGTTTCTGAAATATTAACAGTCAAAGTTGTAAAGATATTTTTGGAACCTCCAGTAGGCCTACTTCAAAAACACTGCGCGCCAATATATTGCTTCGCGTTTAAATATTGTAGTGTTTAGTCATGGCCATACCATTTAGTTCATATTTATACACTTCTTTATTGTATCCTAAGGTTAAAAAAATAAACATACGACTAGAACTTCATCATCAACAATCACCCAATCTCTCATTGCCCCTATTTTACTGTCAATTTATATTTGTTGTGTTTATTCCTGCGCAGAAGGGTTATAAAATCATTTATTGAAGGATATTTAGTGATAGATTACGACTATTGAAAAAAAACTGTAAGTTTTGACACTGCGATACTTTTTCCCCAATCATTATGAAGACGTTATTTAGTACATTGTTGTAAATGTTGTGGAGTGTCAACAATGTGTATGGGTGAAGCCATGTCTCTCTAGCAACAGCGTCAGATGTGTGACTATTCAGTAGTTGTCTAAATTGTGAGTGAGTAGTAGGAGAGAATATAATGCCAGTAGAGTTCTCTCCCCCGAGAGCATGGTCTCCACCCAGACCTCGCACACCACCACCGTCAGGAGCTCCAGTCCGCACTGGACCTCGTCGCATACGTTCCAAGGGTCGCTGGATCCTGGCACCGGAGGAAGAGACACCACCTGTGCAGCCCCCACCTGTCCAGCCTCCACCTGTGCAGGCAGCCCCTGTGCAGGTAGCACCTGTGCTGGAGCAGGTGGTGCAGGCCCCGCCAGCGCAGGTGACGCCACCGTACAGACCACTCTCGCCAGAAGGAGTGCCACCTATATGGTACCCGGACACTCCTGAGCTACAACTAGAACGACCACCCCCTGGACCGCCTTCCCCTAGCCTCCTAGTACAGCGGCTGGAGAGACTGGCACGTCAGCAGGCCGAGCTGCAACTAGACAACTTCACACAGGCGAGCTCACATTCTCTGCTCCCGAGTTGTTGGCTTACCCTATCCGCATGGGGAAAAGGGGTGTTAGATGATGTTTTTACTACATCAGTTAAATAATAACATTAATTAACATTGAAACTTGTGTTTTGTGACAGCAGATTTAACTTTATACTGAAAATGTTAGTTTTATTGTGGTTTAGCGACCTAATGACGGCTCATATATATATATATACTATACTTGCGAAACACGAGTACTAAAATATAGAACCATATAAGTACAAAAACCCTTCTACTAAATCTAAAATAAGTATATTTTCACCAGTCATTTGCATTTTTCCATATGTGTCTGTAAGTGCACATTTACTGAGTTCATTTAAACCGACTTGACTTTCTGTCGTTTTCAGCTTTAAGATCTGATACTCTTCGAACAAAAGTTGCGTAAATTTTTTACTCTTATAACTTGCTAAGAGTAATTATTTTGTAGAGTTTCATCACACGCAGCAAGGTCTAGCCTTTACGTCGCCTGGAAGGGGAGGTGGCATGTCGTACGCGCAGTCGAGCGCTGTCTCGTTACCATGTATGTGAGTGTGTGCTGTTTTAGAGTATGGTTTCGAATACTCTATTATAAGTACGATATTTCCTGTTATATAATATCAGCTAATACTGTAAAAAATCTTATGGAAAATGCAAGGAATTTTAGTAACAGTACAAACATTTTGCTAGTAAAATTATATGTTTGTAAAGTTACGAGGATATTTTTGTAATAAAATTAAGGCACGTTATAGGCTAGTTTACCAAATCCACAAGCTTATCGGAAATCGTATATTTAAACGCAAATAATATCTTCTAGTATGTCTTTAGTTATACTAATATTACTATCCATACTATATTTGTGCTACAAACTGTACGTTGGATACCAAAAACCGCTACGTTACTTACGTTTACTTTAGTCTAGGGGTAAATTACGCGGTCAGCAAATTTTATTATGTAGGTTCGAATCGTGGTGCGTTCACGATTACTGATTTTCCTTAAAATAATTACATGTGAAATCGTTTGTTTTACAATTATTTATTAAGTAAGTACATTTGTATTAAGAAAATAAACGATTTCAAATTAAATTTTTCCTAATTGCAAGTTTTAATGCAAGACTCTAATATTATAATTTTACAGTCTTATTTTTTTACAATAGTTTCATATGTAGTTCTATAAGTGATTTCATTGGCAACTGGATATGATTGGCGCGAGTGTAACACTACATTATTGCATCAACGTGCGTTTATTTTATTGTGTAAATACTCATACAATGATGCCAGCTTCTCGCTAGACACCACTCATAAAATTGCAAACATGTTGTAAAAATTACAGCAATTGATATAGCACAAAAACCCTGCAACTATCACTTGAATGTAAAAATATTTTGGTCAGTGTTGAATATCTAGGTCTTCAGCACTGGGTATGACATGAAGCGAGTATAGAGCAGCGTCGGAATGAAGGAGCAGGGAAAACCAGCCGACCAGTGGCATCGTCTTGTACGATTCCCACATACGACAATCCGGTGAGCGATCCCGCAGGGAATCGAACCCGGATCGCCTTAGTGGGAGGCGATAGGTATAACCCCTCGATAATTGCGGCCTCACCATAACTTAAATATTTCAGCCACAGGGTAATGTAGTTTGTTAAAATAAAATTATCAGCTAACATTTAGAGTTTCCTTAAATTTTACCACTCAGGAAGGTCATATGTTGACAACAGTGTTGATATAAAAGTGAAAATAAACAGGATTATAGGAAACATTACTTTCCAGGAAGAGACAGCTTCCCTTAACTGCGGATATATATATATATATGTATATATCTGTGGCTTGGTGCTAAAAAGGCCAATGTCATAGGATACAGTACATGATATTGGCCTTTTCAAGCCTATAACATACATAATTCTCAGCATAATCAATATCTGGCTTTTTGAGTGGCTATAACTTACAAAAATGTTATGCCATTTATCTTCAAGGACCCTTACTTAAGTCAGTAATCGTCTTGAGTCAGTAATACTGTTGGTTAAACACGCTTTCCATTAGTTCAAAGGTCTACATATGAGTCATGTACGAACACAGTCATAAGCAACTGCAGTCTTAATTTCTGTGATATATGATCTAAACCAGTGATATTGGGCACAAATAATTCTCATGTATATGTGCTAGGGCGAGTATAATGTCGGTCTTATCATTCACTGCGAGTGGCGAACTGCGAGAACGAGTGCAGTGCTGCTAGCAAGTATTCTCTTGTTCACTATTCATCACAATTTAGTTTACAAGGTTTATATTAGTTGTTAACGTCACTTAAACTTGATTATATCAATAACTAAGTTATTGCCTTTTCAATAATATATTTGATTTAGTTTCTGAAATTATATTTATAAGCAGCCAAAAATTCACTTCTTCGTGGAATATACGAGGGTTATATTTTTTTCCAACCTCCAATAAAAAACAGGAATGAATTAGGAAATTATTTTGATGTCAAAATAAACGTACATCTTTACACTATATATCCACATAATCACCGTGCAGATTGAGGCATTTGTCGTACCGATGTGCCAGCTTGCTGATATCCTCCTTACAGCCTGGATTTGGCACCGAGTGACATCCACCTTTTCCCCACGTTGATAAAGTGGCTTGGAGGACGACGCTTTAACACCCAGGATGAACTGCAGGACACTGTTAAAACGTGGCTGAATATGCAGGAGGCATCATTCTTTGCAGAGGATATCGGCAAATGCCTCAATCTGCACGGTGACTATGTGGAAAAATAGTGTATGTACGTTTCTTTTGACATTAAAATAATAACCTAATACATTCCCTTTTTAGCCTACTTTCCTCTAGGAAAGAGGCTTATGAGATCGCGCGTCTGTCTGTCTGTCTGTATGTCTGTAAGTCTGTATGGATGTATGTATGTCTGTATGTCCCCCCCTAATAACTTTTTATACAGTTCACGGTAAATAATGAAATTATTACAGAATATTATGCCATGACTGGTGAATACGACGCAATTTTTTTTA
>PNEQ01018641.1:0-30488 GCA_003012365.1 Medauroidea extradentata | reverse complement strand
TCGTTCGCCAGATATCACGCCGCTCGACTTCTTCGTATGGGGCTATGTTAAGGACAACGTGTACAAGACTCCTGTTGCCAATTTAGAGGAATTGAGGCAGAGGATCACTGCTTCCATTGAGTCTATCGATGAGGGAATGCTGGCACGGACATGGCAGGAACTGGAATATCGTTTTGATGTGCTTCGGGCAACAAAGGGGTCACATGTAGAAGTTTATTAATTTTGTATGTAAACTTTGAGAGCTGCTTGTTCACATACAGTAAACTTCATGCTTCTACCACCTACAGTTATTTTTTAATTAACAGTTGAAGTTGTAGTGATAATTTGTGGACACCCTGTAGATTACTTTGTTTGTGAACTTTCAAAGCAGACGATCCGAAAAGCAAGTACGACAAGAGAGAAACAAATTATACAGTAGTTTCATTCTGCAGCTCTATAGAGACGCGGCGTTGTACAACTTCTATAAGCCCAGGAAATTAATATTTAATTTTTAAAAGTAGATTTTTGAATAATTTAGGCGTTGTGTGCACAGTTGTTTCTAGCTCCGATCTCTTCTTCGAGAGGTTCTGGGCTGAAATTCCTTTTAAAGTCTGAGTAAACGTGGAAGTCTGACACAAAAAAAATTGAAAGTCAGATGAAATTAATGTTATTTGAATGAAGTCGTTCAAAAGTTATGAAAATGGATTATGTAGTCCACTATCTACTCAAGTTCTTCGACAGCATCAACCCACATCTCTTTAACCTCAAGGTCGGGACACCAAATACGTTTATATTTCAGCGAAACATTATCCCGCCAAAATCTCCTAATGCCACTTAACTTCAAGATAAGGTTTTGAAAAGCAAATATGTTATTGAGGGCACCATCACCAACGGTTATGCTCGAGGGAAATCGGTCCTAATACCACGTAAACTACGTATTTAAATCTATTAACTTCTTACATTAAATGTTAAATTTTAAGAGTCTGTAATTACTTCACAACCTCAACTTTGCTGTGACTATAAATAAGGCCCAGGCGTAGTCGCTGTTAGTGGCAGGGACAAACTTAAGACTGCTTTTCGCGTGGACAGCTGTAACTACTTATCCTGCTGCAGAATTAGTTCAACTGTCATATTTGTCATTCTAATGCTTGATGACTGAACTACCTATCTGGTGTACAAAGAAAAGAGTTTTATCTGCTCTGAATTATACACGCGAGCGAACCGCGGGCGTACTTTGCATATATATATATATATATATATATATATATATATATATATATATATGTATATATGTATATATGTGTGTGTGTAATGTGTTTTAGATAAATATTCGATACGTATCTATATATATTAAGATATTCAGTTTATTTTTGCTTCAGGATAATGATATCGTAAATGGCCGTCAAATGTTTTAAAATTTTTCAAAATCCTAACTTTCGGTACTACATGAAACTTAATGAATGATCGATTTTGCTTTGACTGAATGAGCTATTGTCGTGAATTTCACTTCACTTGGATACTTAAAGAAATATTAAAGGTGTGAAATTAAGATTTTTCGAAATTTGACACCTAATGGGGTTAAAAAGGCATAAAATGTGTTCTCTATCAGCCGACGATAATTTTCTAACCAGTAGAGATGTTGAAGTGGTATTCGTGTCAGAATGATATATACATATATACATACATATATACATATACATATATATATATATATATATATATATATATATATATATATATATATATACATACTATGTATGTGTGTGTGTAAAGTTACTTTTATATAATTGCAAATTTATCCGATCAGCAAAATTCACTAGCTGTAGCGTGTATCCGGCAAAATATGTATGTTTATAATACAATAGTACAATTCCTTGCAAAATTCGTTTGAAGTTCACATCTACTGTGTATTATGTAAAAAGTATTTTAATTATATATAAATTTGACTATCGGTCTTTCGGTATTTGGATATTACATGAAGTTTGGCACTAAAAGTACAAAACATGACGTGATACGAGTCATATAATATTCGTTTTGCGTCGGCTTTGCTCTTATAGATGTTGTATTGCAGGGATAAAGGCAAAAAAATCTGTAACATGGAAATGATATGAGTCGTATTTCAATCTTATTACAGAAATTTAGCACTAGAAGTGCAAACCGTGATATTATACAAATGTAATATACAAGTTGCATTGCAGTCGTCTTAGATCCACTTCAACACTGGAAGTATTGAACTGGATGTACAAGAACAGGCAATATGTAGTACGAATGTAATACGACTCGTTTAAGATTCGCAGTTCATTGATAATTTCACAATTTCGGAATAAATGGTACGACTCCAGGTGCGAACAACATTAACAAGTCAGAACGTAAACGCCAAGGACACGTTCACGACATCGTAAAATCGTTATGCAACGGAGGAAAAATACCATGTATCAACGCGGACCGAGAAAAATGTTTAACAAATGCTGAACATTTTAATTTGTCTTACAAGAAATTAAAAAATATCTAGTATCTTACTAATCTTAGAAAAATTTATGTATGAAATATAAGTAATGCACACTTTACTCATAACAGACAGCAACATATACTTACTACTTTATGTAACAAGACTGTAATACGAATCGTATTACATTTGTATTACGTTGAATTTTAGGGATTTCCTGAATAAAAAACTTGTTTTCCGTGTCTAAGGGCAAGAAATGTGTAATACAAATTTAATATGATTCGTGTTAGTATCGTATAACAGAAAGTTCGACACTTGGAGTGATAAACTTGACGTAATACGAATGTAATACGAGTCGATTTACTCTCATATTACGTCGACTTTGATACCACAAAAGTTCCTCTGCCTGTCAAAGGGTACATAACGTGTAATACTAATATAATATGACTAGTCTCACAATCGTATTGCATGACGTATATTTTTCTTGTAGTTCAGAGCGTGATGTAGTACGAATTTAATACTAATCTTATTGATTTCGTATTACACTGACTTTGATCCTAAAGGTGTTGTATTGCATGTCTAAGGACACCAGATGCCTAATACGACGTTGTAAGAGTCTTATTGAGAACATAATACATGATGTTAGACACTTGACGTACAAAACATTGTGTAATACGGATGTAGTACAAGTACTATTACATTCGTATTACATGTCCTTTATGCTATAAGTGTTGTGCTGCGTTAATTACAACAGGAAATAAGAAACACAATTATATAGTGAGTGTCGTGCTACAGTTGAATTAAAGTATCTTTGTGACATGACACGTAGAGCATGATAATCAAATACGAATGTAATATGAGTTGTGTTACAGCCTTATTAATTGAAGTGTTTGACACATGAAGTGTAGACCGTGATTTAATATAAGTCGAATTACATAGACATTTATGCTATACATATTTTTCTGCTTGTCTCTTGCCAGGAAATAAGAATAAGGTTATATGTGTGTCGTGTTACAGTTGCATTAGAGTAAGTTTGTTATATGACATGTAGAACATGATTAAAAAATACGAATGAAATTCGAGTCTATTTACATTCGTATTACATGTAGCATTCTATAACAATTATTGTTGTGCACAGCTAAATCTACTAAATGTGTATACAAATGTAACATAAGTCGTGTTGCAGTCGTATTAAATAAAATTTGGCACATGGAGTGAAGAAGAAGATGTAATGCGAATGTAATACGAGTCGAATTATATTCGTATTATATGGCCTTTTATGCTATACTTTTTGTTCTGCGTAGCTAAATACACGAATGTGTAGAAGGAATGTAATATGAGTCGAGTAAGAGTCGTATGACATAACATTTGGCACTTGGGTTGAATGTAATACGAGATATATTACATTCGATTACATAGCGTTTTATGCTTTAAATGTTTATATGCATTTCTTAGGAACGAAAATGAGTAATGCGAATGTTATACGAGTTGTGTTACAGTTGTTTTAATGTAAGGTTTTTATCATTAAGACCTCGTTCTTCATTTTTGCGGTGGTTTCGAAAATATTATTTTTAACGATAATAAACAGTATACATACATCAAAAATTCATTTTACAGTTTTTACACGTATACATCATCGTTTGTATCCGAATTTTTCTGTTGCAATACATGAAACAGATTATTAAATTTATTCCCCTGAAATATCACATATTTTGTTGTCAGAATAAGCCAAAATGAAGCAAAATAATTTTTTGCTAGCAAACGGTACATTATTTAAAAAAAAACGCTCTGGCAAAAATTGTGTATCGTGTGACTGTACACAGTCGCAAATTTTTTCAAACTCTTTGGTTAAAAAATATTTGAGTTATTAGCAATCGTTTAAATAGTTGAATGATCATGGCCTTAAGTGTAAAACATATTGTAATACGAATATAATACCAGCAGTATTACATTCGTAGTACTTTGTCTTTCATATTATAAGAGTTGTTGTGCAATTCTTATGTAAGGAAATGAGTAATACGAATGTAATATGAGTCATTATACAGTCGTACTTAAGGAAGTTAACACATAAAGTGTGAAACTTGTAGCTTTATCATTCCAGTATATTCCTGCATTGATAAATAAACGAAATGTGCAGAAATAATGTAATATGAGCTGTGTTACTTTAGTATGACATAAAATTTAGCACTTGGGGTGAGGAACATTATGAAATACGAATGTAACACGAGTCGTATTACAATAGTTTTACATGGCGTTTTATGCTATATATGTTGTTCTGCATTTCTTAAGGAAGGTAATAAGTAAACCTAAAATAATGAGTTCTTTTATAGTCGCATTAAAGGAAGGTAGGACCATGTAGTGCAAAGCCTTTAGCATTAAAATAACAGTATTATGCTGCATATCTAACTGCGTGAAATGAGTGATACGAATGAAGTATTAGTCCTTTTTCAGTCGTATAACATAATTTTTTAGCACTCGAAGTAAAGAACATGATGTAATACGAATGTAATAGGAGTCTTATTACATTTATATTGCATGGCCTTTATGTTATAAATGTTGTTTTGTTCTGCTTTTGTTAGAGCCGGCAATGAGTACTTTTAATTTAATACGTGTCGTATTGCCGTCATATTAAAGGACGTTATGGTGCACTTTATGTTATACGAATGTAATACTAGTCGCATTACATTCATGTTACCTTTTGTATTTCGCTACCAGTATTTTTCTGCATAGCTAAATTTACGAAATGTGTTTTAAAGTCGTACGACATAAAATTTAGCACTTCTATTGAAGAACTAGATGTAATACGAATGTAATACAATTAGTATTATATTTTTATTACTTTCACTATTTGTGCTATCGTCGTTGTTTTGCATTTATTAGGGAAGGAAATGAGCAGCACGAATGTAATATGAGTCGTGTTATAGTCGTATTCATAAAGATTGGCATATTAAGTGTAGAATATGATGTAATATGAATGTAATACTACTCACGTTACATTCGTATTACATGCAGTGTTATTCTACAAGGGTTATTCTACCAGTTTTGTTCTGCAAAGTTAAATGGACGAAATGTGTTATACGAATGTAATAATAGTCGTGTTACAGTCGTATGACAAAATTTGGCATATGGAGTCCAGAACGTGACGTAAAACGAGTTGTATTTCATTAGTATTACATGGCGTTGTATGCTGTAAGTGTAGTTCTGCATTAAGAATTGAAAATGTAATTTCAAGTCTCATAGTCGTATTAAAAGACGTTTAGCACCTGAAGTGTAAAACATGTATAGTTTTAATTAAGTATTGTTCTGCATATATAAATGCATGAAATGAGTAGTTCGAATGTAATACGAGTCCTGTTGCAATCGTATAACATATTTTTGGCACTTATGGCGCAGAACTTAATGCAATACGAATGTAATACGATTGGTATCACATTAGTTTACATGGCCTTTTATGCTAAGTTTTGTTCTGCATTTCTTAGGGGGGGATTGGGTAATATAAATGTGACGTCAGTTTTATTACAGTCGCATTAAAGGAAGAATGGCACACGAAGTGCAGAACATGCTGTAATATTATTGTAATACAATTAGTAACACATGCAGCGTTACGCTATAAGTATTTTGTCATCATAGCAAAATGAACGAAAAGCGTAGAACGAATGCAATATGCGTCGTGTAACATTCGTACGACATAAATTTGGCACTTATAATGAAGAACGTGATGTAATACGAATGTAACATGAGTCGTATTACATTCAGATTGCTTTCACTATTTATGCTATAATTGTTATTCTGGGTTTCTTAGGGCAGGAAATGGGTAATTCGAATTTAATGAGTCATATTACAGTCGTATTACATATAGATTGGCACATCAAGTGTAGAATGTGATGTAGCACGAATGTAATACGAATATGGGGATATAATTGCACGAATTGAGTTTTACGAATGAAATTAGATTCCTGATACAATTGTATGACATAATTTCTTGGGGCGTGAAGCGCAGAACATGATGTAATGCGAATAAAATACGAGTAGTATTATATTAGAATTACATGGGATTTTTTGCATTATGTGTTGCTCTGCATTTGTTCGAGCAGGGAATGTGTAATTCTGTTGTAATATGAGTCTTGTTTCAATCGTATTAAAGGACTTTGGCACATATCTTGTTTACCGTGATGTAATACGACTCGTGTTAAATTCGTATTTTATTGAGTGTTCCAACAATTTGGAATAAATGGTCCTACTTCAGGACCGAACCGAAGCATTTAAGCTTCGCAAACAACATTATGAACGTCCCTGCGGCCATTTAACCCAGCCAACAATTCCCCTAGGAAATATTTTAACGAAAGTTATCAACAATGTAGGAAGACAACTAACTTACTAGTACTCTACAAACGCTAACTCATTCTACAGACCACAGACCGAAAAAAATTCAGTAGTCGTTTCTATATTGTGCTATCAGTATAGAAACATTAAGAACAATTTATTAACGTCATAAATACGTCATGCGACAGAGGACAAAATACAATACGTAAATGCAGACCGGGAAAAAATTTAACAAATGCTGTAAACCTTGATACAAACCTTCTTACTACTGTAATAGGTTTAAAATTAACAATTATCGTACTAGTATTATAATATTTTATAATCGTATACAGACTATTACTGAACAGCACCGACAAACTCCGGCAGGTGATTCCTTATGAAAATACAAACAGAAATTATATTTGGCATTTTTCGCCTAAACTTAATATTAAGGGAGAAATGAGTCTTTGAATATCAACATTTATAAAAGTATTTCCCCAAAATATCGGAAACCATTTGGCATAAAAAAACTATATTTTCATCATTGCTTAATGCTGTTGGGACCTTCAAACCAACAGCAAATACTACGTAATACCTGCCACCCTTTTTGGAAATAATAGGGGTGGCTATCGTCTAATTGCTTACCTTTTTTTTTTTACCGTCAGGATTTTCGAACATTTGAAGATGGTTTACTGAGAATTGAGACCTGTGTAACAAAAAAGGCCCACTTGTTGCAACTGTCTAGGACATACCGTTTATGCTCGAAATACACTTGAATAATTCGCGCAGACATACAGAGCCTAGAGCATAGGCAATCCTGCGAACATCCATGTGAAGTGTTCAGCGTACTGACAATGGTGGACGTTCACTCTAAAACAATTACAACACTTAGGACCCGGTAGTTTTCGCGAAAATATTTTGGCCCCACTTTGTTTCAGTGCCTTACGTGAGCACCTGCATCTCTGCTATGTGGTCAGTGATTGGATGCCGTAACACCCAGCGTGTGGAGGTTAAACCCGCAAATTACAGACGTGATGTGTGGCAGTTATCCGTGTACTGATTGGCACAGTCAAATGAATAACGGCTCTGCACAAAAACACTGTGTCAATAGCCATGAAGTTGAGCTGCAGGTGTGCACGTAAGACACTGAAACAAAGTGGGGCAAAATCTTTTCGCTAAAACTACCGGGCCCTAACAATACTGTTAAATCGCAGATCAGTTTATTGTTAGTATTCTACGTACATATCGTAGCAGTTGTGAACGTAAATGGTAGGT
This sequence comes from Medauroidea extradentata, assembly GCA_003012365.1. NCBI lineage: Eukaryota > Metazoa > Arthropoda > Insecta > Phasmatodea > Phasmatidae > Medauroidea > Medauroidea extradentata. The sequence goes on along the minus strand of PNEQ01018641.1, from coordinate 22,486 downwards.
CCCAGGCAACTGAAACATGTGTAAATGGTATTGTGTTCGTCATGCTGGTAATAAACCAAACAAGAATACCTTCGTGACGTAATACTTGAAAAAGAAAATTTATAGTACAGTGTCCGTATCAATGTTGTTTCTCTAAAGTATTCCACCTTCCAATAGTCAGGATTTTAAAAGTAATTGATTTGCATAAACGTATAGGATCCCCACACGATGCAGCAATAAATCGAGCATGTTACACCTCTGAAAATGCAAAATGCAATTTCTGCTCGTTTTTTCATAAGGAATCACCTGTCGGGATTTGTCGGTGCTGTTCAGTAACATCCTGTATAAAAATAAGTACTGCAGGCTTTACTCAACACAAGCTGCAACATATACTTACTACTTTATGTAATAAGAATGTAATACGAGTCGTATTACCAGCAAACTGATGGCATGGCTATCGAGACTTCACTGTCTCCTTAATGGCCAACATTTCCATGGAAAGTTTAGAGCAAGAAGCGATTAATGAAACCGCCCTCCACCTAAAGTCTGGTTACGTTATGTTGACGACAGTTTTTTGATTTGGCAACATGGTCACTAGAAACTCGATGAATTCGCTAGTTTCCTCAACTCGCCAAGGCCATCAATCCAATTTACTTACGAAACTGAAACCAACAACAGCATTCAGTTTATAGAAGCGCTTGTTAAGAAAGAAAAATAAGCGATTTGTACAAAAGTGTACAGAAAACTGACACGTACTGATCAATACCTACATTTAAACTCCAACCACTCTACGACCACAAATACGGGCATTATCCGCACTTTAGCTAGCAGAGCTGAAAAAAATCCCCCCCCCCCCCACACGAGCAGTAGTAGATGAACATGGACACTTAAAAATTAACTGCTGGCAAATGGTTATCCCGTCGATATCATAAAACGAAATTATAAACCAAACATTACAAATATAGGCTTAAATGAACAAACAACAAAAAAAAGTGGTAACTCTCAGTTATACCTTATGTTCGTGGCCTGTAGAAAAAAAAGATTGTTGAGTAATTAATATGGACTCCAAACCACTTTCAGATCAGACAATTCCATAAAAAACTTGGATACAAAAGTAAATCCGAAGTCAGAGAAGTCACAATCTCAGAAATGTGTGTATCAGATCCCCTGTGAACGAGGCAGTGTATACATAGGAGAGACTGAAAGACCACTTTCTACACGCATAAAATAACAAAAAAATAACGCAAAGAAGGTGAAGTAAAAAATATAAACTAGAAGAATATGCTTGGGACAAAAGACACAGAATACACTGGAAAAATGCTACTCCACTGACACAGAAAACAAACAAAACTAAAGGAAAATCAAAGAATCAGCATTCATAGTTAGTAAAACACATGTTTTTAGCCAGTAAAACATAGAATCGAAAGACGCGCGGTTATCAATAATTAAAAAAGAAGTAAATTTTCAACAAAAAATAACTTAGCCACAGCCATCATCAGAGTAAAGCATTAGCCAATAAAACTGACTTTTACCTGCACAGCCAATCAGGTTATGTCCCTTTCCTATTGGTCGGGAAAGAAGAAAGGGCACGGAGTATATAAACCCCTCGGTCTGCAGCTGCTCCTCGGACTGTGAGTGTGCCTGAAGACGGAGACAGATAGGGACTTTTAAAATGACACTATATTTTGTCGAAAAAAAGTACAGAAGTCGCTGCGCACGCTTTAACTTAAACCGAATAAAGTTCAAGTCCCGATCAAGGCCGAATTTATACATCGAAGCACCCAAGGCCTTGAGCCTTAACACCCCCGCAGCATCTCTTTGATTTTACCTTACCAACTTGCGCACTTTTCCCACTTTCAACGCCCCATTATTTAGAATTACTCTGCTATGTCCTTTCGCTATGTATAAAAACTATAATAGTAACGAGATAATATTTACTCAGCTTAATTCCAGCAGTTATTTGAAATTACTGCCAAGCGTAGATCAGATGAAATTCATAGAGGAGCGTTAGTCAACAACTGGAACTTTGAAGCCGTTATTATTATTATTACTATTATTATTAATTATAATATTTTACTTGTCATATTGGCACTTGTAAACCGGATTAAGTCGGGGGGGGGGAGGGTTTGGGGGTTCTAATCCCCACCAAATTAGCAACAAAAAATTAAAAAATCACCGAACTGGGGCAACTTTGACCCTTGGGGGTAACTTTGTCGCACTCAAAATTTTGGTTTTACGTCGATTAGTATTCTATCTTACTAAATTAAATGTATTTTTAAGCACTAGACTTTAATTACCTATCTGCTTATTAACCAGGTGACTCCAAAACTAGTATTCTGAGTGGGACAAAGTTACCCCGAAATGGGCCAAAGTTGCCCCAGTTTACGGCATATTAAAATATTAAAAATATTTTGACCAGTACGATATACAATGTTTCGTTTCGAAAAATTGCTAAAATAGCCCTATTTTGCATCTTTAAATCCAAATTTTTCAGGGGGAAGACCCCCCACTTTAAAAAGGTGGCCAATGTTTCTTATATTCTTCTCAGGTTAAACCTCCCTCTCAAACAAATTTTGGTTACGTCAGTGCTTGTAAAATCAGTAATGGGAAATTCTTCTCGTTTTCTCCTCGATAAAAGTGCGCCCCTGTGAAGGTTATGCTATAGACCCGGGGCTAGTGGGTCTAACGGTAAATCCTGCCATCTGCTCCCAGCTATAGACGCAACACTATACACGCTGTATCGTAATTGTAACAATAACACCATGTTTCCAAGGAAATTATAGTGTAATTGTATTTTATTTTTACCGCTGTCTGATTTTGGACAAAATTTCAAGTGAACACGTCTTCAGACAGTTGAGATGGCAGACGTGACCTCCCCGGCGCCGAAGGAAGCGGCAGGCACCAGTGACGTCACAGCCGCCGACAGCGTGCCAGCGGGAGGGGTGGTTACTCCCTCCGCGCCGCCACCGACACCGTCACCGCCCGGTCCAACTCAGACCACCAAAGAAGAAGAGCAAGAAGCCGGATCTCCTCTAGGTAACGTCGTTACTAGACGTGCAAAATTCGCGTTATTTTCTGACAGCAGTCTAGCCTCCAAACTGCTACACAAATGTTCAATCTCTCCAGTTGGCCGACGATGTCGGGCGTGGCCTGCCACGAAGAATGTTTCAGTCCATAAGCGTGCCTGGTGTGGGGATGACGGGAGACACCCCCCCTCCCCCCAAGTTAAACACTATTATCTAATAAAAGTACTAATATTCCTACCAGCGGTATATTCAAAGTTCATGTTAAGAACACTGCTTAAATAACCACCACGCGTTGGAACAACGGACCGATAAGGGCCAGAGTACCACATTCGACGAGAAGCAAATCGCCTCTATTCGCTGCAAGTTAAACTGGCGTGCACAGTTTTCGTAGAAGTCGTTTTCCTATGGGACTTTATAGAGGAGAACCCACAATTTTATTTTTTGGATACCATGAAGCAAAGTACGACTCACGTATATTGGTATACACTTTACGAATTCTGGTGGCATTTATTAAGACACAGCTGTCTAAGGGCCGGTTTCACCAACCAAGTTTAAGCGATTTAATCTAGATTAATCGGCACGTAATCTCGATTATACATGTTTTGGGCTTCACCAAGCAGTTAAATTTGATTTTCTCGTCATAAACCAGATTAAATTTTAACTGCTCGATTTTGGCCGGGTAACGTCACAAACCTCGCATAGGTTCAAAATAAAATGGCACGAATACTATATAATTTGGTATTTGAAGACAATACAGACGATGAAGACTTTATTCCTGAGTATCGGCCTCGTCGAATTAGAGAAAGAAATCATTATTTTGATGAGTATGATGATACAGACATCCGAATACATTTCCGCTTATCAAAACAATCGGTCCATTCACTTTTATTGACACATACACACTAAAAAAAATTTACAAAGATTTTCTTTGTATTTTAACAAATCCTTGTTAAAAGTACTGTGAAATTATTAGTTTATAAAGTTACAAAGTTAAACTTTGTAATACTACAAATCAATTGTTTTACCTATATACCGACAGTTCCTGCATTGTATTTTTTTTTTTTTGTAAAATATGACAAGGCACTTATTAGTACGTACTCGTACAAACGTTGGTAAATGTTGAAAAATTTTCATTATTATAATGTTTAAAGGATTTCGTTAAAAAAAAAAACTTTGAAAACATTTGTAGTCTACCAAAATCATAGGCACACCGCAAATTACTTATGCAAAGATCACAACCTCTGGAAATAATATTTATGGAATGAAATGAATGCTTATATTAATTGCGTGCTTTAAAATAAATAATTATTACTGAACTGTACATTGAATGTATACAAACAAATAAAGGCTAAGCGCTACAGGAGTCACAGTGGTCTATGGGAAGCCACGTAGATTCTGCGCGCGCGGAGAGTGGTTGGACTGTTAGTACATCCAATTTTTTTCATTTTCAAAATAATTTCATGTAAACGTCCTTTCTTCAAAACTTATTTGATAAATACGTTCAGTGTTATTTATGAAGTATAATGAGCATTTAAATTTATTTTTTTCCTTATTAAATGTACGTCTACAAGGTCATTCTTTGTAACTTTACAAATATATACTTTGTACTTTATTAAAAGGACATCCATTGAAGTTTTACAAGGAGTTCTTTGACAGCTGGGTTTCCAAAGATTTTCTTTGTAAAAGTACAAAAAATGTTTTATAGTGTATGAGGTTCTGTTTCACGTCTGGTATTTTCAGTTTAAGGGCGTGATGAACCTCAATTCTCAACGTCTTTTATTTTTTTATTTTTTTATTATACCAGATATTTTTTTTCTTATTTTAGACATAAATTGTGCTTAAATCTTTCTCTTAGGAAAATTTTATATCTCTCATAGTTTTTACGTAATGAGTCGTAGAAGTTTAAATTTGCACTTACGACTTTATGTACGCCACTGGCATACCAAACCGAAAAATTTCAGAGTGTATAACAATGTTGTAGGCTATGATTTTACATCTACTAAACCAAAAATAAAGAAATTCTGAATTAAAAAAAAATTCCGAATTTTTAAATAATAGCTTAGAAATTTGAACAATAAAATATACAGACGAGAAAATAATTAAACAATTGTGTGTAGATAAACATTTGCCTTTACAGCAATAAAATAATGTAAATTATATTTGCTGGACCACCTTCCCCTGGTCTTTCTTTCTGGTTTTGCTCCAAAGTTACCTTAGGGGTGCCCAGCCACCCTAGATAGTATGATGTAAACACTCCCCCCTTCCCCTCAAGAACGTTGTAACAAAGTTTCGAAACGAAATAATTCACAAACATTCGGCAATTTCCGACAAGTGTTCGGGTATTTCCGACACAATTAAGGCAACTCAGCTCACACAACCCATCGTGCAGCCAAGTTTAACTAATCTCTGGTAACTTAAACTCGCTGAGTTGTTGGTGAAACTCACCTCTAACTTAAACTCAGGTTTAACTCTTCATCGAGTCTTGTAATCTCGCTTTGTGGCAATGTTAAACTTCGTTGGTGAAACCGACCCTAAAAAGGCAGTTTTTATACCATTCTGAGGGGCATCAATGTAATGATTCTAACAATCGTGCAGATTTTTTAAAAAGTAAGAAGCGTAGTTTCAAGTGTGTTTTCTGTTCGTTCACATTATACAACTTACTGACTACTGACGTGATTCAAACATGCATTCTTGTTCTACTGCATATACGACTACGATGCACAGATGACCATGAGATGTCGCCTTGAGTGATGTGCGATTGGAAAACTAAAACGACTGATGGACTATTTGGGCCTAGGAAAAATTATAAAGTGTATAAATATTGTGCCCACGAAGTGTTGGAGAATTGATTTATTATTGGTCAAACTAAATATTTTGTCAATATAAATATAGCAGTTTGAAACTGCTAGTAAAAGATGAGCAATAATTAGTTCGAATAAGTGAACATACCACTTCAGATAAAGGTTAATTTTTCCAAGGGAACACTTGGCATACCGTACCTGCTAACGTCAACAGATTGTAATAAAACCGATCATCATGTTCGTGACACAGCAATGTCATGATTACTTTCTGCGTTGTAAATGCACCAATTAGAGCTACGTTCTAGAAGAATACATAGTAATAAATGGGTTTTTAGACATACGACAGTGCTTATGTTTTGTTGGCAACCAGAACCTGTGTTCTGTATCGATCACGCAAACAAATTTTGGTAACGACACGACTGCTAACCACAAATTGAGAATTCCAGAGAAGTTTTATCAATTACATCGAGTAAATACGAACGTATAATAAACATCGCATTAGAGTAGTAACAAATAAGAGAAGTATAAAAATTCTAAGTAAGAAGTAGGAATGAAGTTTGGTATATGACGGGCATGGGGAAAGAAAATGGTAACCTACTTTTTTTTAAAATATTTTAGTTATATGCAGGAAGACAATGGTGCAGTACATTCCGATACAAGTGCTAAGGCAATATAACCACAAATGGCAGTACAGTGTAGTAATGATTCTATTGCAGGTCAGGAGGTCACACTTACCACGCCAATTAAATAGTGGCATATACTTTTGTTGTTGTGTGGTTCCTTATTTTCCATTGGTTGTATACTATAGTAACTAAAAATAGATACTTTATAAACAATGATGATTTTAATTAAATTTCTTTGTCACATCGTATCTTACCTTTACATGTAAATAGCCCCGTTGTGATACACAGTTGGTTACCATTGTCTCTCCCCATGCCCTTCATATCACACCGACAATAAAAGCAAAGATGATATAAAACACACAGTACGAAATAAGGATGGAATTTCATTATTAGACGCAACATAAGTTTATACCAAAGAAAAATGTTACATTTAAGGAATGGTAACGTATTCTGGTCATCAATCTTAAAACGCAACTGGTTGGAGACATCAAGATATTTCCAACAAACATAAGCATACTCACGCATAAAATTAAATCCCATTGAATGAGACCTTGAACTATCTCAAGGATATGAATGTTGACGATTGACAAGGCAAAATATGAGCTGGGGTAGCGATATTTCTACTAAAGTTTAGGTAGCCTATATTACACACGAGATTGGCAAGGGAAATATTCTCTCACTAGTGGCGCTGTAGTTGGCAAGGGGTCTAATAAAATTAAAGATGGTAATGAAATTAATGTCATCTAGGAAAGATTAAGAAGACAATTTCGTGTTAGAATGTTTTTACTCTAAAACAATGTAATTTAACCTTTATAATTTTATTTGCATATAAAATCTCTTCACTAACCGTGAAATATGTTAAATATTGATATGACAGCACGGGACTTAGCCCCTTTACCGACACTAGAGCAGAGAGCCACTTTTTCTTTTGAGAAAATAATTTTGAATCAGTTTGTTTCAATTCCTGTGTGCACATATGAAGTATTGCTTTTTTTATCAGTGAATGGATGCTTTTGACTCTCAAAGTCTTGCGGTTCTACTCGTAATCACATATGTGTGGTGTTACAGTAACCTTATTCTGATTGGCCCAGTCAATAAATGGTCACAACGCTAATAACCAAGAAGAGCTGTTGTTGTGCACGTAAGGCATGGTGGCAATGGCAAATCCTTCTCACCCAAAATCATAGCAGCATAAAGTATACCTTGTTGAGCTAACAGCAGTGATGGTGTAGTTTATTAACCTGAGATGAGGTATGGTGGACAGTACTGACAAGGTGGTATGCCCCGCAGAGAATAACTGCCGCTTCTGCCTGAAGGACGACGAAGAGATGCGGCTGCTACGACCGTGCAAGTGTCGACGGCCGGTACACAAGGTGTGCCTGGAGTCCAGCCTTATAGACACGCACCACGAGCAGTGTGACTTGTGTGAAGAGATGTACCCAGTAGAGCGCTGGCCGAAATATTCCATACCACGAGGCTTCTTCATCTGGGTGTCTCAGTACTCCAGCAAGACCACCGTACGTACCATGCACCTTTTTGAATTTATATATAGTATAGTTCCTTCTAGTGCAGGATTCGGGATGGGTCCCGGGGGCTCTGGTCAGCATATTGTCTCGTAATTATCAGCGTATGGTCTACCCACTATTTTAATCTATCCACTGTCTTGATTCCTTGCTACCCTCATATGCTCCGCCCTCCATCTCGTTTATTTTTTAAATTAATTATATAATTGCCTTCTTGGTAGTGTTAACTATTCACAATGTTACTGATCACCTTCTAGGCGGCGCTGAAGATTCAGAATTTTAGTACTGAGCCTTCCCACCAGAGGAGCTCATAGCTCTAGTCATCGTCTCTCTTCCAGTGTCGTCTGCTAGATATCATTGGTGTTGTATTAACTAATGGTTCAGTCCGTCTCTGTTTTCAAGTCTCACCGCTAGGATTGCTGTCATGTAAGGTCGATTTTCTCGCTGAGCAAGGTTTGTCAGTGGTAAAACCACTGTATCGCATACTGAGAACAGGTTTTTAATTCTCAGGCTCCAATTCCTGTTTTCGTATTTCAGCGGGTTTCTGACGTCCATGTCTAAATACGCCGTCTTCAGAAACCGTGTACAGTGGAACCTCGTCCATACAAACACTGTTAACACAAACTTCTCGTTAATACAAAGTGATATAATTTCCCCTTGCAATAAGATGAAAAAAAAAATATTAACTTAAATGTTCAATAAAGAGTTTCCTTATACATTAAACTATGTAATATCAAGTTCAGTGGTAAAAGGAGTCGTGATGGGTTATGAACATTTTTTTATATTCGGACGAAATATCCTGATAACATATTTACATAACTTTTTCAGTTTTTTAAACACCTGTTAATACAAACCCCATTATTACAAACTGCAAAAATGTTGGTCTTTTTAGGGTTTCCGTCAATGAGGTTTCACCGTAACTCATAAATCTGATTTCTTTATTTATTCGTAATTCAAGAATTGAACAACTTTTTTTAAATATGTTATTAGAAGCTAAGCTTGCCCTTGCACTATCCTTGTTATAACTGAGTTAACCGTAGTCTATAACATTTAGTGGCAACTGTGTACAAAATTTGTCACGGATTCATAATCTGAAATGCCCCCGTAGGCGTCTTCTGTAACTGCTTTGAATGTTCAGATATTACAGAAAAACCATCGTTTTCTGTATGAGTAGGTGTGATACATTATTCTCATACAAGGCACAGTCTTCTTGCTTCTGCATCTCTGAGTAAATTTATCCGTCTATCATGACCTCATTTATGACCAGACACAAAGGCCCACTAACTTTAACTATATATCTTTCTAGTTATCATTTTTCTTAAAGCTCAGAAGGATGAGACGAGCAAGTGCATTATATTTATAGACATACAAAATATGAAGCTGATGAGTTGTCACGTTGATCAATTATTTTTTTTTGTGTAAGAATCCAGGCACCTGTCGGTATTTTTATATCGTATGCAATACTAGCCGTATGAGTTCGATCATGTTTGGGTATTTTTTCTAAGTTAGGATTGCCTGATAGATTGCCCCGTCCAAAGCTATGGTATCTAAAGATGTGTTCATTACTATAGGGTGGTTTATTGTAATTTGAATATTCTGAATTAGAGTGTTGTCAGTACCACTATTTTTTTAATTTGTAAATTTAAATCCGTAGTTTGCATTAAATGTTTGCACTGTTGTGTTTACAGTAATAAATATTGATATACACGAATTGGATTAAATAAAGTAACCAAGACTTTAAAGCGCTGTCATTTGACTGTGAACAACCAATTCGGCTGCTCAAAGTTTTGCCATTTTCGTAGTATCAAACATTACTCCGCCATTTTTTTAACGTTAGGTTACCGGTGCCTGAGCATTGTTTACGTCGGTCAGCCAACCGGTACGTCATTTAAGTTAAAAATATATGGTACCTCAACGAAATGTTAGTGCAAGATAATGCAACACAGCAACTAGTTTATCGTAGCAGTGAATTCTCCCGAGCAAAATGGCGCAACGATTGAAAGTGTAATAATATTAACGGAACTTTCTTTAAATCGCACCTCCTAATAAAAGTGACTTACAATACCATCATTCTAAGTCCCTCAACACTTTGGACTCAAATTCCGGAGGACCCAGGATTCAATCTCGGCTCTACTCATTCTGAATTCAGTTCTCGAAATCACTCTACACGGTTGCTAAGATGGTTTCTTAACAAAGGACCATGGATGATACCTCTCCCATTTCCTGTTCAATGAAATAATATCTAACCATCTCTAACGAGCATGCTGCCGTTGGGTCGAGCCCGATAGTCTTAAGAGGCTTATGCACCTGACGCATGATCGGTGCCTATTCTTTTCTACGCGAAACAGCTAAACTCATTCACAATATGTTTATCTACGAAAATATCACATGGTAAAAACTAGGCTTCTATGATTTAAAAAGTGCAACATGCTTATTAAAAAAAGGTTTTTGGGGCCCCTCAAAATGGCCAAAACCGGTTTTTTTTAAAGACAGCTGTAACTGGAAAAATGCCATCCGGACTCGTAAACCACAACGTTGGAAGCATGCGTTGGACTTACTACAATTATTCCACAAATAACATTTTAGGGCTGCCGCTTTGAATCCTATTGGAAAAAAACAGAAGTACGAAAACACAGCACGCCAGTTTGGCGCACCGTGAATAGAAGCGATGATGTAACCGTCGAGTGTGGAAAGCTGAATCTGATCGCTTCACTGTCCCAGCGCACCAAACGCGGGAAATTATATTCGGTGTATAGTCCTCTTAAGGATGCAGTTTCCTATTACAATACATAATTTTTTAAGCTTAAAAAGTGCTATACAGCAGACATTAGATGCCGCTTCTGAGGCACGGAAAGAAGGCTGTGATAAGGTCTAGATAGGCTCGTGCGAGAACTGCATCGCTTTTATGCGCGAGGCTCAAAAACGGCGTACGGTGTTTTGGTCGTTGGCTTTTTCCTATGAAACGTTAAGCTGCGATACAAATTTGTTATTTACGGAAAGTGTATGGTAACGTCTAGTGCGTGCTTCTCTATTTGTTATACGATTCCGGTTGGTATGTTTTTTTTTTTTTACGCGAAAACAGTCTGAATAAGCCGTTTTTAGCAATTATGAGGTGCCCCGAAATCATGTTTCTAAGCATGATATTAGAACACAAATATAGAGAACCGTAGTTTTGAATATGATTTCCTTTCGTAGATAATGATATTGTAAGGGTATACAGATAAATGTGTGTATATATTTTTTTCTGTTGTTAGAATAGCGTATTTTGCAATTTTTGGTTAAATCAAGGACACAATTATGGACTATAATTTCCATGGAATACTTAAATGATTTTGGTTTATTACAGGCCCTTCCCTTGCATTTCTAATATTCTTAAATTATTATTTTGTGTATTTTTCTTGAATACCTTCAATTTAGTATTTTTTATTCAGATATATTCAGAGTTATAGTATTTAATGTTTTAATTTTATGAGATTGATATCTCTTTGTAGGTTTCACAGTGTGCCCAGAGGTAATGATAGGTATAGCTTTTGGTGTTTTATTTTCTCTTATGCTTGGAGTACACAGAGGCGCGGCAAGTTCAAATAGTTTTTTTTTTAAATTATGATTGTTATCACCTAATAGGTGTGTTATCTTAGACGTCCAGAGAGAATTGAGGTTTCTTATGAAAATGAACGACTTTTTGGACGAATTTTGACGCAGCCAGGCCATTTTTCTGAAGAAGGCCGAGAAATGTATTTAATTTATTTGCAATGGCTGTTCACCCTAATTACAGGATTGTGTTTATAAACAGTATGTACCTATATTATAGCGTGGGTGTTTGGAAGAGCCCTCAAACGCTTGATTAGCTTTTTGGTGAAGCATTTCAAGTGCTGAAGAGACGCCATTAGGGTAACGCTGTCATAATGACGCCAACACTTCAATCAGCAGTAGGATAGCCGCCCAAGCCTATTTGCCTGTTAGGCGAGGACGAAGATGCAGATTATCATTTACGTAATTTTAAAATAAACTGTGTTTATTTTTCGTTCTTTTGCAAACCATATTTCCATAATGCAATCTATTTTTTTTTGTGAACTACGAACATCAAACAGTGGCATGAGTTAAGTTTGTTCTTTTGTTTTACTGACTTAAATCAACCAAAGCTAGCCAACTATTTCTTTAATTTATTTTGAACTGCAGGAACTATATTCTGAGACATGAAACTTTTTCTTTTCTCATTAAGAAATTCTGCACGTTTATTTCTGCAAGTACGAGGATTAGAGCCTTTCCCTTTCCTCACCTATATATTTTTTTTATTTAATTACACGGAAGGTATTTACGTACGTCTGTTATAATTTGTTCACAGCATCACGATAGTTTTGGTAAATAAAATTTCCACTATGAAAAATCATTAAACAGTAATGTACATTTTTTAACAACTCATCTGCATGTTTTTGTGTAGTATTTGTTTCACAGCCCGAGAGGTAGCAAGGACGATGGTAAGCACTTCAACCAGGTATTTATTATTTTTTTATTTATTTATTCACATTTCATTTGTACAAAAGAAAGTAATACTACAGGAAAAACATTTAAATCCCCTGGAGCAAGTATAGTTCGTTTTGTCTGTGTTCTCGCTCAACTCCGCCTCGCTGCACAAACCTGATGATTCACTTTCCTGTCTAACTGCAATAGTCGTAGCATCGATTGCAATATCCATATGTAATCCACATTATGCTTTTCTTGTTCAATACCTTACCATCCAGTTATTTCTAATCTATCCCGTGTAATATCAAATACATATTATAGGTAGTATTTCCTAAAATAAAAATAAAAATAATCTTTCAACACGCTGCAACAATGTTCATGTGCCGGCTGTATAGAGTTTTTTAAGTGATGTATACTTGGACTGTGTTATTCTTCAGTAGGATATGTGCTAGTAAGGTATCAGTAAAACATGTTAAAACCTTTTCATATTTGAAATAGTCTTATGGAAAATATTTTGGACTTATAGAGTCAATATTTATAACAACATAGGTTAAAATACTTATTATTCAAAATTAAAGAATATTTCATTCATACGTTACAATTAACACATAGTCTAGTAATGCATGACACAGTCCACTTTATGACGTGACATTGAAATAAGTAAATAAAAAGTTTATCTCCAATTACGATTATACTGATAAAGACAATAAATATATGTAAACATATATGATCTTAAAATAACTGTTAAAGCATACCATATTTCCTACGTAGCTTCCTTTTTAAAATTAATTAATATAACCGTAATATACACAAGTTGTCAAATTACATGACAATTTCTTGGGGAAGCGATCCTCACATTTACAGGAACATGAAATGTTATGTGAACATAGGTCAGTAAACGAACCGTTTCTGCACTGCAGTTCCCAATACTTGATATACGGTTCATAGCACGGGTTGGATCACGTTGCTGTGGAATTTCATTACACCAGTACTGTACATTGTACACTACTATACTGTCACTAACCCACATTACAATAGGAATGACTGTGAAACGGAAGTCATGTATTGCGAACTTTAGAGCAGAAACAGCGCGTTTCCGGACTTATGTTCATTAAAAATATTGGTTCCTCTAGACGTGAAAATTATTTCTCCAAAACCTTTTCACGCAATATGACAACACGTTTATCCGGCCTCCGTAGTGTGGTCGGTAGCATGCCGACCTACGGTCCTGGGTTAGATTCCCAGCACTAGTATGGATGTTTGTGTCGTTTACTTATCAATCAATCATTTATTCGTAATTAAATAGTATAAGAGTTACTGGTCATTAGGGCAATGAAAACATATAATTAAAACATATGACTAAAACATTACCCAAATCGTAAAATTCTTCCCTGGTGTAATAAGGTTTCCTAAGCAACCAAGAACAAAGTTAATTTTTCATTTGTTTACTAGACTTTTAAAAAAATATGTTTGGAAATTTATTACAGATCTTTATGGTGGTTTTATAAAAATTCCTAATTTTTGTAGTATATTTAGTATATGGCATATTAATATAATATTATGTTGTGGTTCGGTAACAATGAAAATCTTTCTTAATTTAAAATATATTAAGTTATTTTTAACAAATGATATGACACATTCTAAAATGTATAGATTTACAACAGTTAAAATTTTAGTTGACACAAATAAAGGCCTACAATATGGATTTAGGTTTAGTTAGTTTGTAAGCCGTCCCTTATTAAGTCTACAAAGAGAAAAAGGATTGGTTGATCAACCGTATATATGTTTGTGTAAGGCCAAACAAGCGCGTAACTGTTGAACCGCTGGCAGGTATAGTTATCCCTAAAGGATGGTTTAGTCCAGTTAAAATATACATTTTGTTAGGACAACAAAGCCAATACTTGGCGATTTTCATATGTTGTTCAGCCAACAAAACTTTTGTTGAATCAAATACATACTTGTTTGGCCATATACAAACATATATTACGGTTGAATAAACCAAACTTTTTTCTCTGTGTAAGTGCATAAAACTGGTGGACGTTAATTTACCGTCGAAAGTAAATACAAAATTTGAGAACGCGCAGTATGCTATTGATAAATTTTAATGGGACTTGCCCCTTCTCATGGCAAGGAGAGGTAGATAGTTGTGTGCGTGTGTGACAGTTGCTGCTGATGTTGTCATACGTGGTCCTGGTGGCGCCCAAGGCGGCGGTGCAGGCAGTGGCGGTGGCGACGTGCGTGGTTGGGGGCGGCGACGTGGGGCGGGTGTGGGGCGCCCGCGAGCTATGGCTTCATCAGCTGCAGGAACCACGCGTGCCTCTCTGGCTGGTAGCTACCTCCCTGGCCATGCTCATCGGCTACCTGGGCTCCGTCTACGTCCTGCTGGCTGATATCTCTAGCACCTTCCTCGCCTGGTACAACACCGCCGTCGTCTACGTCCTCATCGAGGCACCGCTCGAGCCACCGTCCGAGGAGGACCAAGGGGCCGAAGTCGGAGTCGAAGGTGAAGGTGCCGAACAAGGCTAACCTCGCTCATCCCAGTCTTCCTGTATGACTCCGCACTTATACGCACAGTGAAACATGATAAACGTAACTTCTAAAGGTGTATATTTTCAACCCAAATTGGAAATTAAAACTGGTAGCAAATGTATGTACTGGTTAGTACTGGTATTCTTAATTAATTTGATTAACCAGAACACAACGATACTCAGCAATTGAAGTTTTGAGCAAATGATAAATTATACACCTTTGTCTGTACCTATCGTAGAAATTGTGTCCGTAAAGATTTTATGGCTAATTAGTCGTATTATGTGAGTCATTTAAGAGTATTGAATATGTAATTTTTGCTCGCAACCGAATGCTATAAGTGTCAACCAGGAAAAATGAAACACTTTTAAGTAAGTAAGTACAGTTTCATTTTTATATTGTATGGCGTTATTAGTTGTACATAGAGAGCGAGTCATGGAAAGTTGTTATGTTTAGTACATTGCTATAAAACAGAATCGCATTTTGCAAAAAAAAAATAATTAGTATGCGGAAAACATTTAATTTTTGCATTGTTGAAAATACTGATTTTATATTTTACATTGGTTTCAACGAATTTAAAAGCGTATCTTGTTTATTTTTTAATGCATACTATTCTGAACTTGTCAATGACAATGGTGTTTTATTCTTTGGGCGAAATAGTACTCGATGGCTTACAGAAAGTAATAAGGATTAGCTAGAGATTGTTTAAGGCTAAATTTAACAATTATTTTTGTATCTGAAAGAGAAAAAGAAAAGTATTGACTGCCTTGAGATAAGATGATTTTCAAAGATATCGTCATTAACTTGTCTGAAACAAGTACAGTATTATATGTGGAATACCACTGGTCAAATTTTGTAATGACTGAATCGTCTCTGGTCGCATGGGAATCACACCAGTCTGTGTGTTGCTGTGCAGTGTGTGAATAATCCGAGCATAGGTTTTCTCATCTTTCATATATATTCTGCAGCACTGGAGAGCCAAGAACTCAGTTGGACAAATCAATTCCTTGGAGACTTTTGCTATCTCTTAGACCTCCAGAAATGTCATAGATCTCATAACGGTTCATTTGACAGTTACATCCGTCCAAAGGCCGCACCAATATAGATAGATTTGTCGAACTATGACATAGCCATGACTTACAAATGTCTTGTATTATACCGTGATCATTCTTTCTTCCAAGTTGGTCACGCCTTGAAAATAAAACTGACATGACTTAACTTATCAAAAATTACCAACATAAAAAAAATGTGTTCACACTTTCCACGGTGTTAATATGCAGCTGTCAGTTCACAATTCTTTATGACATGAGATGAATAATGTCACCATTATAAAGTACTGAATCCATAGCTGTGCAGTAGCACAGTTCTTCTCAAGAAAATAACCACGACAGGGAGAACAAAAATATGCTTCACTTGATTTGAATCATACATAATTTAATTTTGATGGCACAGTCACAAGCACTATGAATGTAGAAGCAAAGTCGTTAACACATTATTTCAGGTAAAAGGTGCTTCTAGTAGAGCTGCTAAACATCTAAATTTGTGACAATGATGAAGACAAAGGACTGCGCAGTTCTAATATACTGGAGTAGGCCCATATAGAAAACCACTTTAAAACAAAACACGTCATTTACTTTTCTTATATGGTATTGTGAAAACAAGTATCGTATTGGAGTGGTGGTCATAAAAATTTGTACACTTGAAAATACAGGCGATAGTTCATATAACTCTCACCCATACACATATTTCAGCAAATCATGTCAAGAATTACGTGGTACAAAAATCACTTATAAAACCTTTATACGTTATTCATCGACTTATTTCACTTCAATAACAGTCGTAGGAAAAAGGTGACGGTAAGATGCGAATATTTAGAAGGTCGTAGTGCAAAAACTATGTATCCCACGAGAAAATACAACAAAAATATTTTGTAGCAAATTAAGTGATGCATATTCTTGTTTGAATAGTTTTTTTAAAGCCAACAGATATAGTAATAAAAAAAACTGGTTCTGGTCGCCATTTTTTACAATTATGGCGGAAGCTTTCATCATAACTCTGGGGACTGTTAGTATGTTAAACTACGCACTTCTTTTAATATCTGTTGTAATATAAAATGTAACTATTACATATAATGGTTTATTGGAACGTGTCATTTACACAAGAAAGGCCGGTAGTTTCTTTTCTTTTCTAGACTACAAATCTAATCGGAAACAGGAAACGCCTGCAGAAGTCATATAGTTATTTAAAGAAATGATAATCAAATTTGTATTCAAATATGGTGCATTTAATATCCTTGATATTTGAAAGGAATCTATGGTCAAGTGAAATGACTTCTACAGACAGAGCCAGGAACTAGAACTACTGAAGAAAGCTTCTAAAATTTAACTTTACAAAATGGGTATTAGTGGGGGGTATGAATACCGTGACCATATATAAAACCTGACCTACACAATAAGACTACCATGACTCGAATCGTTTTCAAAATTACAAAACTGGGTCAGTTTCTGATTCTTAGGACGTAGATTTTCCCTGGACAGAGTTTGTTGCTCCGGCATAGCTTTTGAACTGGGGTCGCATAATTGGTTACTGAGAATTAAATAGCACAGTTTTCTTATACTCTGATTTAGGAAATATCTACATCTCACGTCACTAATTCGTTCCGAGATAGACTGTAAACTTCGTTCTATGTTTCGGGATTTTCAAATTTTCCTTATGACGGCGAAGTTGAAGTTTGTCTCACCAAAATTCGCCCATCCTTGACATCGTATCCTCGTAGTCATGAAGGAACCAGACATCTAGTGATGGGGGAGTACTGGGACCTTCTCTGTAGATCTCGTCCTGGAGGCGAATTCCGAAACCCTCGAAGCGCGACGAGGCGACGAACACACTTCCACTCGACCTCTCGGTTAGTGTACCAGGTTGGACAGCCCCTCAAGACCTCGGATCTTCTTCAAGCACCCCGAACGGAGACGTCTTCTTCATACGAACGACCTGAACTTGTGACCCACGGTACTTATACTTCAGACATTGTGAAAGTCTCGCAATAGGATAAATCTTCCAAACCAACGTGGTACTGAAGTGCAGAACCAGTTTTCACTGCAGAATGACGTTTCAGTCGTCGTCTATACAGCTGGTTACCTTCCCGTCAATGGTCTACGTCCGTCATATTTCGTGGCCGAAAAACATTCTTCTCTCTTTTTCACCGAAAAAATTCTATCACAAAACTCCTTCTTCTGTTTGTTACGTGGTTGTTGATTCTTGCGCGGAATTACTTCTTTCTACTATGTACGAGCTCGGTCGCCTCAACGCCCAGATCAGGCAAATATCTGGTCATTAAATAAAAATAAAATTTAAATCGTCAAAAGACTGTATAAATCACTCACCTGACCATGATAAGTTTACACTCAACCCATAGACAAAGTTCAAAACGTGTTCTGGCTCGGGGATAGTATTTGCAAAGACAAAGTAAAATAGACGATTCCAGCGCCGTCAAAGACTAATAAATTAAATTTTTACATATCTGTAATATGCAGCAGGCACTATGTTACACTGTACATGAATTGCGCTTTCTTGGAATTTTTTCCGCAATTTTTTTATAATTTGATTAGCCTAATATCCTACAAGCATACATACATATTTTAACTATCCTTTTACTATCACAATATTTAAGCATCCTTATCCATGTCAGATGTTTTCACTGAAATCACAAACCAATAGCATAAAACAACAGTGAGAGTTGAAAACCTATAAATGATACACATAAAATATCTGAAACGAACTACCCTAACCAGCACAAACTGGACAAATGAAATTTTAATATTTGGTTCTTAAGAATAAGTCCCACACACACACACACACACTCTCTCTCTCTCTCTCTTTCTTTATGAATATACTGATTACACTTCACACACTGGTTCATACCAGATATCCTAACATATGTGCATGTGAAACAAAATTATGTATGTTTTGGTTGGTTATGTACTGACGCAGTCGTGTTCGGTGATGGACGAGTCTCAGGAGCGCTCCGGAAGATCGGATCAGTAGACATCTTGGCCGCCATCTTGGATATGACCTTGACCTTTGTAATTTGACACCAAATTTCAGAAAATTCACAAAACTTCCAGAGAATTTCCAAAATTTTCAAAAGATTTGAAAAGAGGTACCTTAAATTCAACAAAGATTTAAATTTACTAAAATTACAAAATATTTAAACATGTTTTCAAAGCTCTCGCCTCTTATCATACTTTATACCAAAAACTCACATTTCTAACTAAATGACCCCTATTGCTAGTAGGTTCTATTGAAGCTGGTACTGAGCACATATTAAAATCAATAGATATTTGGTTTTACTAGTTTTATAAATACATAATAATAAATTACATTTTATATTATTAAATACAGTACCTATTATTAAATGCAGTCTATATTATTATACAGAATGTTACCGAACAACACCGACAAACTTCGGTAAATGATTTCTTATGAAAAACAAGCAGAAATTATACTTTGCATTTTCGCCTAAACTTAATTTTGAGGGAGTAATGAGACTCCGAATAACAAAAATGTATAATCTTATTTTCCCAAAATATCGGAAACTAAATAACACAAAAAATATTTTTCCAGCATTTCTAAATGCTGTTGGGACCTCCAAACAACCAGTAAATACTACTTGATACCTTCCACCCTTATGAAAATAATAGGCGAGGCACCCTATAATTTCATACAACTATTTTACCGTCAGGATTTTCGAACATTTGAAGATGGTTTATTGAGAAATTAGACCTGTATAACAAAAAAGGTCATCTTGTTGCAACTGTCTAGGACATACCATTTATGCTCAAAACACATCTCAATATTCGCGCAGACATACAAAGCCTAGAGCATAGGCAATTCTGCGAACATCCATGTGATGTGTGCAGCGTACAGACGATGGTGGATATTCACTACAAACAAGTAGAATATTGTCAAAGTTGCAGATCAGTTTGTTGCTAGCATTCTGCGTATCGTAGCATTTGTAAACGAAAATGGTAGGTCCCAGGCTGCTGAAACATGTTTAAATGGTATTGTGTTCGTCATGCTGATAATAAACCAAACACGAATACAACTGTACTCTACTGAAAAAGCGTGTTATATACAATCTACAAGCTTTTATAAATTCGACAACTAAAGGTATGAAAATACTTCAATGAGTTTACGTTTATTCATCGATATCTAGCATACTCACAGGGGTGATGAGGGCGAAAGTATATAAATATACAAATTGGCAGTAATTTTAAAGTCATTATAAAAACAGTCCTGTAAAAGAGATTCATAACTATTGAGCAAATATGTTGCTACTGTGACATAATTTGAAAACGTAAATTCTCACAATGGAATCAAATTCACAAACGATAGTGCATCATAAAACTTTCATTAGGAACATTTCACATAAAGCACATGTTTGCTCAAAAACTGTTTTCTAGGACTGCTAAGGTTCGGTTTCTCTGTACTGACATTTAAATTATTCCTAATGTCCATGTCATTTTCAATACAAATAATTTAACTGCACCATGCTTTAGTTTTTTTCTTGTGAAATTTAGGCCTGTTAGTTGATATTTTTGCTATCCCGATATTTAAACAATTTCACAAATTATGCTAGTGGCCAATTGTTAAATTAATATCCCTGTAAATTCTTAAATTTCCAGGAAAATTATTGAAATTTCTTGACCTGTATTACTGAGACACATTTTTATACTAAACATATTATGGTGTGGTAAAATCAGTGGGTTGGAATGTAAGGAACACCAAAATGAATTTTTTTACTTGGTCTCAGAATGAAGCTAACTGCTGGGATACTTCCTAACAGCACAGCAATTTTTCATACACGAAGCCTGCAAGTCATACTACAACATTGTAACAACATGCTGTGATGTGCCAGATATGTGCAAGCAACGTCTGCACGCAACACTGCAGTATAAAGTTACCTGCACGACACAACTGCATGTTTCAACGCTATGTCACCTGCACATCGCCTGAACATTTCCAGAATGTTACCTGCAAGTTGGAGGCACTTTCAGAACTAATGTAATGACTAGTACATTTCTTCAACATAAAAACAGCAGTTCCAAGATTACTAAATTAGTACGGTTCACATCCAAGACACCTGCATTCAGGTTACACATATTTCGAAATCAGTTATTATCTTCATGATAAAACATGACTGCAAAATCAACATGATCAGTATTTAAATTGAGTACGTAGTAGCACTATCAGTGGCACAGGAAAAATAATTAAGTTGCTTCAATAAAAATAAAAACCAACTGTAGACCTATGTGACAGCGAACTAAAATAATGTATTTAAAATAAATTGATTAGGATACTGAAATAAACATTATTAATTATTTATAAATATCAATGTAAAACAATTACCATTAAGCCAATACTAATATAACACATGATGGTCAGAAATTAAATAATTAGTGCAGAATGTCGAAAATTTAACACTTCCTATATGTACAAACATGTTCTGTGTGTCTGGCATGTGCAGGTAACATGTTGTCTCTGCAACCAACTTAGTATAGCCTATTATGACATTGTGCTGGTGTTTCTGGCATGCGCCATCTGAGTAGGATTATTAATTATTACAATGGCTTAGCATAACATGGCACAAAGAAAATATGTAAACAATGAGCATTTCAGGAATATTTCCTAACAAAACTTTCCTTAGGTAAATATTAAGAATAGCTACTCAATATGTGTACCAGCCACGGTCGTAGAACAGGTCTGGACACTCGCCTGTCTACCAATGTATTTTGCTTGACCCCCTTGTTGTTTGGCTGCAGTTCGTCAAGTTACTGAGAATGTTGTTCTTTTGGCGCTGTAATCTGGGCGGTCGGACTCAAACTCCATCCACTTTTTCCATTGTTAACATTATAAAGTAAATAAAGATTTCTGGAGCCATGGTTCAAATTGTGAGCGAAGGAAGTATTTCGTAAATTTATAAAAAACACGTTTTGATAAACTGTTTATCTTAGTGGGAGGGAAGTGGACGAAGTTTGAGCTCGACCGCCCGGATTACAGCGCCAAAAAATGCATAGCCTAACTTGTAACTTGGTGAACTACAGCAAAACAACAAGGGGGTCAAGTTTGCAGGCGAGGCGAGTGTCCAGGCCTGTTCTTCTACGGCCGTGGTACTAGTGATGGGAAAAATCGATTTTAAGTATTCCTATATTCGAATTGATGTTCCAAAATCGATTATTCGGTTTTGGGCTGATCGTTCAAATAATTTATTCGCTTAGTTCGGTTTTTAAACTAGTGTTAATTTTATAGCAATTCGAGAAGTATAACGAACGTTCACTTATAAGTGATGTAACATAGCGTTTGCTACGTTACATTTAAAGAAAATTTGTTTGTTCATTTAATTTGTCTAATAGTTGGTAACAATAACTCATGTATATTTCGATAAGTTTAACGTAATGCTAGGAAGCAGGGATTTGGGATAGTTTGTCTTTGGTAATGTTGTAATGTTTATTTTATTTTATTGTACTGGTATCCACGCATTTTAT
>PNEQ01018638.1:16989-30576 GCA_003012365.1 Medauroidea extradentata | reverse complement strand
CTTATAATTCTGTGAGCCAACTTTTAAAGTTATAAGTTCACATTGACTTTTTTCACCAACTGCAGGATTCAATGTTAACTTTTAGACTGCAATTGTCATTTGAGTCAACCAGAATTGGAACGGAAGGCAAAAGAAACCCTGAGATTAAGAAAACTGCTCTTGGAGCTAGTTGGGCTACTGTGTAATGTTACAACAACACCCAAAAATAAAAGTCGAAATACAAAATAATCTGTAAATTTCAGGACATAACAACTAAGACAACACAGACGATACTCGGACGAATAAAATAACAGACACAAGACAGGATAACAACGACGACGTCATGGACAACACACTAGACGACACAACGATAAAGACACAAAAGAACACAATAGATTTCCAACGGCCGACTTTTCACGACGTCTATTGATTTCTCTTTTTTTCGTTTTTCGTTGTTGATTTTCTTAGTCTCTCTCTAAGATTTATACGACGACATATATCGCAATGGCGTGTGTCCACAATAATATAGTTTGTCATTCTGTCAAAGACATAAACAAAAAAAGAAGGAATTTGGAAAATGTACAGTCAACATGAGGCTCATTAGGCTCATCACTCACTCAGTCACCCGACACCTTCCAATGTCAATACAATTTATAAAGAAGAATACAGATCTATTTTCAGCTGTTTACCTCAAAAAAGTTCGTTAACAGTTAGTGACACCCTTGCTAGTACAGTGAGTGTATGCTCTCCATATGATCCATCGTCAATCGAAATAACTAATAAACATGATCCACGGCATGGTCCAGTTCTGTTTTAGCGCATGTTAGGGAAGGCTCGCGCCAACCAACAGACTTGACTTTCCCAGTGAAGGATGGAATGGAGATTTAGGCCAGAATGACACAAAACGTTCCCTTGGTTAGAATTTAGTCTACTAAACAATAATGTTTTGTTTGCCATGTATTTTACCAGCAGGAAGCAAAACAAAAGCAGACGATGATTTTCCACTCAGTGGTTATCCAAGTGTAAGAAAGCTGTAAGTGTGTTGAGAAAACATTAGAAGGGTAGCTCACATATGATTAATAACGTAAAATTTGCGTCCGTGAAATAAGGCGTACTTTTTAATTCTGTGCGAATATTTTTAACGAAATACAGTTCCAGTTATCAAGTCAAAGTGATAAACATAGAATGTTAAAATTAAAATGAATAATTTTGTCATAAAAAATTACTCTCGAGAGGATTTAAAATAAATGCCATTTAAATTACACATTGTAAAGATTTTCTTGGGGAGGCTCCCATCCCATTTTTACTAGTCTCACATGACAACCTGGTTATACATGCCACCCCAATCAAAATGCTGAAATTACGCCCATGTTTACCTTTCATGCTGCTTATTTTGTAAACGATGTTTATTGTTTTTCATAACGAAAATATAACAGCCTATCGTAATTAACAGACAAGAAATCTTGAAAAATAACATTTCCTTGCTTTTCGCCTACAACACCGTATAGTTCGATACGTTTTGTCGAGCCTGTGCTGATATATTGTTATGGGAATTAAATGTTGTCAAGAAGTAAATAATGACTTTATTGGCTAAATGCGAATATGGAATAATTGAACTTATGTACATGTATCAGTTGTTTTTAACATAATTTAACGGAAAAAATACAAATCAACATTCTTCGAGGACGGTTGTTTGATTGTACTTGCTAGGATTTTCTGCCTGATTGCCCGGGAACATGGAACATTTTTCTACCATCTTATCCCACTACAATTCAGTGGGCGTTTGTTATCGCGTCCTTGGACCTGAATCACATAAGATGAAGGTCAGCTACTGTATAAATCAAGCCTGTGCGTCTTGTGAATTGCCCACGGTGACACAAAGATAAACGATAAATGTTGGGACGTGTAAACAATAAGATGCTCAAACATTGGTTGGTGGGAATTATTGCGGCTGCAATGAAATATGCCAGGCCTATGGCGATAAGTACAAGGAAAACGCGGTTGAGAGCTGAAAATGGAATGGAAGATAAGCGAAGAGAAGGAGAGCAAATAAACCTTTTTTTTTAATATCACGCCCTAATTTGCACCTGTCACCCTCAAAAGAGCTTATTAACTTAGCATCGACATTCACGCCGAAGTATTTCCTACATGATGTACAGTTAAAAATTATATGTTACTGTCGACATTAGAGGGAAGTAATCTTTTGTAAAAAAAACTTAACTTTTATTTGCTACTAATCCAACACTGCTGTACACAAACCAATACATAAACCGCCGGTTTGCACCACACAACTCACTATGACTTACAATTTACTCGTAATACTTCACTTCTGAGTTTTTTTTCGGAGAACCACTACAATCAGAAGTCTTGTTTATGTATTCATGAGCAACATTAACTTCACGTTAATGCAGACTCATACTCATTAATCACATTTATCACTCGCTTCGTGGTCGGCTGAACCAGTGTGTCAAGTGGGTTCATTTGATTCCCTAATAATATTTTATAATTGGGCTTCTTAAGGGCGCTGTCTACGTAGAAGAAACTCAGGCTATTAAAATAATAAGAACTTACGTTTGTTATATTGATTTGGGGCTCACTCATCTGTCACGAAATCTCTTTTGTACAGAATAAATTTTTGGCTTCAGATGAGGAAAATATTTCTACAGCGATAGGTTACTTGCATGAAATTTGAAATTCATTAAAAATTTTCCCATACCATAGTACAAACTCCGCCCACTTCCCTCCTACTAAGATAAACAACTCATCAATGCGTATTTTTTATCAATTTATGAAATATTTCCTTCGCTCACAACTTTAAATCATGGCTCCAGAAAGCTTTATTTGCTTTATAATGTCAACAATGGAAAAAACGTGAGCGGAGTTAAGAGTCCGACCGCCCGTATTATAGCACCAAAAAGTACAACATTCTCGGTTACTTGCACTTCAGCCCAACAACAAGGGGGTCAAGCAAAATACTTTGGTAGATAGGCGAGTGTCCAGACCTGTTCTTCTACGACCGTGGCCATATATAAATTATAAAACAGCCTAAATTACTTCTTTTTTTCGGAAAAACATTATGACTTACATCTAAGATCATGATCGATTATCTAATAATAAACAATTACAATCACTAATTACTGTTCGTAAAATAAATAACAGGATAGTGAACTAACGTTAAAGTGTTGAAGAATTAATTTAATAAACACAATTTCAGTAAACATTAACAACTGCAATATAGGCATCACAGACGCATGTATTACAACGTACAACAAATTAACAAGCAATAAAACTACCTACAAACTAGCATACATCCTAAAGACAAAATTACACTTAATACAATACAGTGTACCATTAGACACAGGGATTACACATCTGCTATAAACATACGACTACTCAATCAAATTACTGAATTATGTTGGACAACTGCTTAACAGTGACTCAATTACCAGTTTAAATGTGTGGTGATAGCACAAGTGACATATTATTTACAAAGTATAGTTTACTCAATACTATCCTACCACTGCATGACAGGACAAACTCCAGTGTTAGCACTGTATTCTATCTACTAGCTAGCTTACAATAGATTACCAAGCATGCCATGTTAACAATTTATCATTAGTAGGGTAAAGGGCGTAGACAAGGGAGGGAGGGTTCCGGGTTCCGGGTTGTAGAATTTTTCTAGCGGCTCCCTTCTGGAGACTCGCGTATTGGAGATGGCTACTGAGTAATGTGTCATAAATTACTTTTTATATTATTACTGGTACATCCGAAAGTCAAGACATGTGTTATGGGGAAATGTTTGCAATAATTTTGCAATATGTAAGTTCCACCTTAAATATTTATCAGTATATAATCCAAGAAACTTGTAATGTGCTACCCTGTTTATGGCCTGATTTCCAACAAGAAGTGAATATAATCCTAGGAGTTCTCGGGAGACTTAAATATGAAAAAATTAGTTTTATCTGTGTTTAGAATAAGTCGGTTCCATTTAAAGTACTCGCTTAAAATATTAAGATCTTGCTGCATAAGTGTAGTTAACTGGTGTGGTTGTGTATTGTGGCAATAGGAAATAATTGTATTATCAACAAGGAGAACCGTTCAATTTTAAGTGCCGTAAGTCATTTATATAGATTAAAAATAATAGTGGACCCAGTACACTGCCATGAGGGACTCCAAGGTTAATCTCATGCATAGCACATCTACAATTATGTATATGTACATATTGGAATCTGTTAGTGAGGTAGTTGCAACGTTACTCCCTGAATCCATAATTTTCTAGTTTCTGCAACAGAATGTATTAGTCCACCAAACCAAAGCTTTACGTAAGTCAATGAAAGTACCTCCCTCTGTTTTGTTTTTATCAATTTATTCCCTAATTTTATCAGTCAAGTTAATGGCAGCAGATACTGTGCTTCAACTTCTCCGGTAACCGTTCTAGCAGTCAGTTAATATCGTCTCTTGATTGGCAAAAGGGCGGATGTTACATACTTCATGATTTTCAGTTGTTGTGCTAGATAAATTCTTTAGAATTCAATACACGTCCTGGCAAATGGACACTTGTGTATGTATGCTAGGCAACATGCTATATATAAAAAACACTCCCTTGCTTGGGGCTAAAGTCACAGTTTCATCCTGGCAAAAGGGCCAACGTCCATAAAACCCTAGGCTATTGTTATGCAAGGTTTTCAGACCAAAGTGTTTTCGTGTCTGAACAAAATAAACTATGTAATATATTAGGTTGTATCACAGTTTTTTTTTGTCAGGTGAAATTGAAATGTTTGTAAAAATTATTGAAAATTTAAAATCATTATTCCATAATGAATAAGTGACAACATATTTACTCCTTGTTAAGGTTATGTAACTCAAAGAAATATCGTATTCTTAAGTTGTCAACATTGGATAGTTATTTATTTACAATTTTGTTTATGTAGCTGTATTGTGGCTGTACTATTGAAGCTTTTTGACAAGAGATACCTCAAAAGAAGCTGTTAGTAAGCAAAATACGTGATAAAGAGATCCTGAGTTTTCAGGTATGTTTGCACTTGTCTGTCAAGTACTTCTTTTACAGATTTAGGCAACAGTTCAAGTAAAACATAAACTGTATGGTACACAGAGAAAGTCAACTACCTCAATTTGCATACTCCAACGCTTCTGTTTTGTGTAGTAATGTTTTACATAATAATTATTTATTGTTCGTATTCATGATGTCAAGAGATATGAAACTAGTGAAGCTAGCTCTAGGACTGTCGATTTCTCATGAAGAAAATCCAGAAAGTCAAATAAACAATCTGAAAGCGAGAAATTGCAATAGTGGCGTAGAAAGTACAGATTTACGAATAATTGCTAGTAATAAACGTAGAAGTGCTGTGATTCACGATCCAGATGTCTTGAGACAATTGGCTGAAAATAAAAATGACTTTACCTGTGCAAGGGGGGAAGTACATAAGAAAGATGTAGAACCCGATGTTTCAGTTAGTTCAAGTTTTTTGATTGAAAATGTAGGAGACATAGACCTAATTGAAGAAAATTGAAAAGAAGCTATGACTGAAGTAGAAAGAGAAGTTGGACGAGGATTTTCAGATGATGTGGCGGTTGTGCTGATGGCATCTGCATTGGTTGAAAGAGAAGATCAAGAGGAGACACATCAAAATGATGTCCTTACTGTTGACAGCGAAGACGGACATGAAATGACCGATAAAAGAAAACGAAAAAGTTGAACTTTAGAAAGGCCAAACAGCACGGCTCTAAAATTAGAGACTTCGTCAATGCGGTAAGGGAAATGTTACAAGAAAGGGTATAGGTTTGTGGCTTTGGATTGTGTACGATTTAAATTCATGGATAAACTGCTGTAGCCTATAATTAACTCCAGGCATTCCATTGCAAGTTTCTCCCAATGTGAACATTTCCCTAGTAGGAATAATTTGAGTTTTGTTATTCAAATATTTGATTGTACCACATGCTATGATTTCTTGATTTTTTAGCTGAAAATTATTTGTAAGATTTCGTATTCATTAATCTGCAGACATTAAAAGTGTAAGTGCCTCCTTAAATATTTTTCTGATTTGGTTGCTAAGTAACTATGTGCAGTGCGATTCAAATTTATAAAACTGTAAGGTTCTGAAGTGCGAAAAAATTTTTAACGCTTTGGTATTGTAATTGAAATTGTGGACAATATTTCACATTTATGAAACTGGAGTGTGCTGAAATTTAAATAATTCTTATTGATTTAGTATCTCAACACGCGTTAAGTATAAATATTTAAATTTAACATTTTGTGAACTCCTTATTTAGCGGCTTAAAGTGTTTATGTATTTCACATTTATTAAAGTGCAGAGTTTTTTAAAATTAATACCACCTCGTAAAGTCTGAATATCTTTGATTTTGCAGCTCAAATTGTGGATGTACTGTACTTGATAACTGAAATGAAAGTACTTCATTGAACATTCTGAGAATCCTTGATTTTGTAGCACAATGTTGTCATGTTTCACATTAGTAAAACTGCACAGCGTAGCATTGTAAATATGTCATTGCAAATTTGGAAAAGTCTTAATTTACATTGAGGTATTACAAGGTTCTATTTTAAATGTATAAAAAGATTTTCCAGAACATTAAAACAATATTTGCACATTCAGTGCTGGTAATATAGACTAATGTATCTTTTAAAGCCTGGCAAAAAGACGAATGCACATTCCATTGACTGGCAAAAGGACTAATGTTAAAAACAAAGATGGCAGGCAGTTTGGCAAAAAGACCAATGTCCCACATCTTATATTTCAATATTCACAGTAAATAATACAATTAGTATAACAGGATGCAATTCGTACATGCATCACCAGCAAACTTGTGTTAATACTCACACACAAATTTTTTGTCCTTATCATATGTTATATTTTTATTAACAGTTTTTGCTCCTGCTGTCAATTTACAGTTTTGTAACATTCGCCCTTTTGTTCTAATTATTTTACAGTCTCCAGACTTGTGCACACCTTTGCCATTCTTCTCGTTTTTCCAAGAAGATTACGCGTACGTACTCTGTGAAATTTGTGATGAAGGCCAATTATGGGCATTGGTACATGCACATGCTTTGGAGAGTGACCAACTTGGCTACTTGATTTAAGTTACTTGTCCTGACAAGAAAATTTGTATCTGTAACGGCTTTCATATACGAGTTTGGGTATATTTTAGATGTCGGCGCACATTTTATAAAACACTCGTTGCAGAACACGTGAATTATGTCATACCGTAATCAGTGTGAGCGTGAGCGAGAGAGACAGAGAGAGAGAGAGAAAATGACAATATGGCCGACTGGGGGAATATATTTTGCGCGTTCGAGTTCTAGAAGAACGGAAGCGGTAAGGGACTACACAGCATGCGAAACATGCTCTCGTTAGCCTCTAGGAACAAGTCATTGAACTAGGATGCAGTCTTCTCGCCAACAACTCACCTTAACGAAACGTTCAGTGTTAACTCTGCCATTTTATGACTTATACTAAAGATAAGGGGTATTGTACACACCCAAACTTTTCAGAATATTCTGTGCAAAGATTTTCGTACAGTAAAAGAACAAAAAAAAAAAAAAGTCATTTTCGGTAGCGTAAAGAAAAACATTAATGATATATGAATGAACTAAAACAGGAAAACACATGTGTAACTACCTTTGAATGCTATTCCTAAAGACATAACGTACGCTCTTTGAACAGTTTTCGAATCTTGTAACGGCCGCAGCTCTACACATAACTCGGTGGCCTGGGGAGGTGACCAATTCAATGGTTTCGGATACATTTAACACTGCCGTAACCTTATAGGTGGTTTGGGATAAAGTGAGCACCCAAAAAAAACCCTGCTGAAATTCTATTTTCTGCCAATTCGTATCTTTCCGCGCGTACCGGGTAACGACGGGAAATATATAACCTCTAGGACACGTACCTTATGTTTGCGCATGCATGATAAATTGTGCACACAGTATGAATCGATACAGTTTAATAAAATCAGTTTACTAATGATCAGAAATATAATTATGTCGATTTCGGTTGATTTTGTTTCTGTATTGTTGTATTTCATTAGCAAAAAATACACGGAATTATATTGCGTAATTTCGCTGCCAACCATACAAGTTGTAAAGCAACTGTAAATAATGATGAATTATATGCAGTAACGGTTATAAGCAGCAATGTGCGCTGTATCGTAACCTAAAAAATAAAGTATAGACCACGCATGAATTACTTTCAAATGTGGGGAATACTTATAAGTAATTGTTTTCGAGTGCGTTTTTTTTTTTTTTTTTGGAACGATAATACCAATTTATTTGCAGTTTTAAGAGTACCAAGAATGCAGCCTTAAAGATCGTTTTATAGTATGGGAATTGCCTAGAAGAAAATATAGTCTATGGTGTCATTCATATATATGCAGGTTCGACAAATACCGAGCCATATCTAATTTCCTATGTTTATTGTATGCTACACGATGACATCTATTGTGAATATCCTGTTGCGGGCCTTGTCGGAATATGCATGTTACATACTGTAAAAAAGTTCTGTAAATTTCCCTATACATGAAAGGAAGTAATTATAACGTATCCATGGTGTAGGAATTTATCCGTGCAAATGTTATCATTCCCATACAAAGATGGTAATTTCCGTATATGTGTTACTTTTGCGTAAAATTTAATGGGATACACAAACTACCATAAATACATAAGAAATGTCTTCGTAATTTGCACGTTCTCTGAACTTCTACATTCACGTATCAAACAGCCGCCTTACGCTGATTGGCGGTAGCCGTTACCGTTACGTTGCTGTCCAGCGACGCCATTTTTCTGGCGTGTGTGACTTCTGTACTCCCAAATACTCTGCGACACTGTGTTGAAAAAGTTGTTCAGGCGCGCTATCCAAACTATCGATCAAAAACAGACGTCAAACGAGTGTACAGTAACTAGGAGCCCAATCTGTTGTCAGGTAATAATAATAATGAGTGGAGCCGTGGTAAAACAGTCGCCTAATATTCGGGTGGACTCAGGTCCAGTTCATGTCACCTGACATCCTGATTTCGGTCTTCAACTGTTTGTCGAACTCGGTGAATGCTGGCTGACACATCCACTTTTCCTCCGTCGAGGTTAATTCTACTGCAGGTTACGATGCTCAACTTCACTAATTTGCCAAGGGACAAATTTCGCCGCTAGTAACGCTGATAGCAACAAGGAGAGGAGGGGGAATATTTTGCTGGCGATTATGGAGGAAACATCATTTTTGCAATGTTCGAATTTCAACCGACATCAGAGCTACAAAGGGCAAGAATGTTCCGTTGTAAAATTATTTTACAGTCTATTCCATTATAGGTTATTCAAGATAAATTGTACACATTTGAAGACAGTCTTTGAAGAAATAATAATCTAAAAATATTATTAAGTACGACCTGAGACTTAAAATGTTTAGTACGATAGACTCTATGCACTATGTTTATTACTTACACGGCTATATGTATATGAACGTGTGGCGGAATCATACTAGCCGAAAGAAAAAATGTGACAAGGTCTTCGAAATTGATCACTTTAAATTAAATACCGTATATCTTCGTAACCATGCAGTAGAATTAACCTTACCTTCGTGTGCCTTTGCCAAGAACGTGTAGCTCTTCAAGAGTACGTTAAACCTAAATTTAAAATAGTGTCTAGTTCTAGTCCTTAGGTAATTGTACCGAGAAGAATGTCACTCACCAGCGGATTGATTATTCGTGCATAGGGAACAAACTCAAGAATTTAATGAACTATAAATAAATAATTTTAATAGACAGTCGATATTCTTAGAGAATTATAGCGCGCCATAGACGCACATGACATATAACCGGCAACAAATCAACCTGTCAGAACAACCCACCTATAATCGACACCTGTCACATGAGCCACAAGTTACGAAACTTCACAAACCGGTTACGACACATTCGCGACACGAGATAGACTTCTGAATGTTCCTTCAGGGCTCGTGGCCACTACTCTTTTATAAGGCGACACTTAATTCTGCTTCAAATTATAGTCATTTTAGTCTCATTTTTCAATGAATATTATCAAAGTCTCCCGTAAGCACAGGTTTCAGAAAAGTCCTCATCCTATCACATGTACGTTGATGTAGCATATCACTGATGATATGTTTTTTTTTTACAAAACTGTCAAACGATTTTCAAATATTCTTTTACGTATTATAGAAAACACTTCAAACTACGTTTCATTAGGTATGTCTTAAAAAGACAGCAGGCCTAAGTTAAACATTATTTATGGACCCCTGTGCTATACTTGGTCAAATCCTGATTCTTAAAACCTAAACACAGAAACATCTGTTTCTATTTACGCCTGGAAATGCTATCCGAAACAGGGTAGCATGAGCAAGGGAGTGATAAAGTTGACACAAGTACGCGCAGCAAGTGCCACATCGACGCTATGCACACGGACTTAAGGGGCCCGCCTCGTAGCACATGTGTTTGTGTGAGTGAGGTATGGTGCTAAGGGCGACGTCGTATGGGCCATACAACGGTGCGTCACCTCTACGCTTAAGGCGTGCAGTCTTCACGAAAAAAACAAATTTCCTATGGGACTTTAAGTGGTGACCCTATTGTTTTATTTACGAAATCACTTTACTAAAGTCCAATGCACTACCTTAAGTGGTTTCACATGTGTTCGGCTAGTATATTTTCCGCTATAGCAGCCTGAAAACCCCGTTTTAACCCATTTTGACGTACCCTAAAAGGGGATTTCTAATACGTGTGTTGTCTTGAAAGTACTTAAGGGCAGTCGTCTGAAGTGCGTGTTATTTTCGTAGAGAAACGGCGTGAACACACGTGTATTAGTTTCCGTGTAAAACTTTTTCTTCAAACACGCTGCAGTGTGATTTTATGGCAACGATGTGGGCCCCTTAATCGGTATGTAGACATCCCGTCAAAGGATTCATATTTTTATCTCACGCAACTATGCAGGATCGTTCATTGCATGCCTCTATCGTACTCCGCTTATATTTCGTTATAACATTTAGAGTGAGAAAGAGATTTTGGTCAGCGCTTAACATTGAGGTCATCAGCGCTTGTGTGAGGTGACATGAGGTGAGAACGGAGCAGCGCATGAATGAAAATACGGGGGAAACAGGAGATCCCCGAGAAAACGCGCTGACAAACGGCATCGTCCAGCATGATTCCCACATGCGAAAAGCCGGGCACCGACCCCGCGCGGGAATCGAATCCTGCTCACCTTGGTGTGGCGAATGGTCTGACCATTCGGCCACCGCGGACCCTTATAACATTTTGCGGTGTAGCAGTATAAAAAAGCGGTTTCCGAGGACGTGGGAAGAATTATGAATTTGTATTTATAGTATGTGTAGTATTTATAAAGTAGCATATTGTCACCGCCTGAAATGTGTTATTCTTTCGTAGGTAAACATAAAGGGTAAGTTAAACTATATCGTCTAAAAGAAGTTTATTTTAACAGGCTACGCTGCAACGCAGTTCAAGTGCCGTGTAGTCGTCTGCCGCACACTTCAAATGCTTTATGACGTACGGGGAATACTTTTTTACTAAGCTATTCCACACGTGCCCATTGTACCAACATACCAAAAAAAAAAACATTTCGGACAAGTACAGAGTGTCATTGCTAAAACATCGTGTTTAGAGATGATGGTTTATAGCGAGATAACTTGACTGTTTGCTAAGTTTCAGAGTGCTTATCAAATGATTACTGGCATTCACTTATTCATAGACCTGTTACCCTATTTGGTCTGCAGACAGCTACTTTAGGTCAGATATATAACCCTAATCATGCATGTCGCAAGAAACCACAGTGTTTTCAAAGGTATGTTGGTACAAAACATTTTCGCGATGTACTATAATCTCTAACCATCATCTTTAAACGTGTTTCCACGCCTGAACCGTGGAAAATGACATTGGACGTATAGTACTCTTAGTACATCTAGAAACTGCAGCAAGTATATAACTGGTACCTCTGATTTTATAGAGAAAAGAATCGCGGTAGTATTTTGCGCCAACATACCCTTGAAAACGCTATAGTTTCTTGCAACATAATTGATTTGGTGATGTACGTCTGACACAACGCAGTAGTCTGCAGATCAACAACTGGCTTCAAAAATTACAATAGCGGGATTCTTATTGGCTCAGTCAAGTAGGGTTACAGCTTCAAGTACAAGAGAAAGCCAGTAGTAATCTAATAAGCTGAACGTGTGTTGGAATCCAGCAGTCAAGTTTTCCCGCGATAGAGATGATGGTTTACCGCGAGAAAACTTGACTACCTACTGGGATTCAATGCACGTTCAGCTGACCAGAAGATTACTTCATTTTGTTTGTACGTGGGGCTGTTCCCTATTTGACTGAGTCAATAAGAATTCCGCTACAGTAATATTTAATGCCTTTTATCGGTTTGCTGCAGACAGCTACGTTGTATCAGGCATAAAACACACAATCATATGTGTTGTAATTAACTACAGCGTTTTCAAGGGCATGTTGGCACAAATCATTTTCGCGATATACCAACATCTCTAATCATCACCTCCAATATTGCTCATTAAAAGCACTGTTTCTAAACCCTCCAACATAGCAAAAAAACTGACTTTTCAGACTGCCATACTTCAAACTGTAAAAACCAGATGTATGTGAAACTCAGTGTTCAATATTGCTATACGTATTCCACCAACTAAAAAAATGTGGTTACCACTTAAAGTCAGCCCCACAGTAAAATTTGTTGGATTGAATCATACACACTAGTTCAACGCTTCGTTGTGGCAATGCGTCATTTAATGTGCGCTGTAAGGTCGCCCCTTGTAGCTCCATCTCAACAGAGCCCAAGCACAGGCGGCGTTCTACGCCAAAGTATTCGTAATTTCATATTTTTACCAAACCACTATCCAATTCATATACATTACATTAATAGTAATTTCCCACAAATAAAATTTTTTTCCGTTCCATAGTTATCGTGCAAGCGCGTGTCAAAGTATCGGTTTGACAATTTCCTCTACTTATCCAAAGTAAAAACTACTCAAACGTTACGAATGGAATAATTTAGAGAGGAAATAAACATTATTGAATTACAGAATGACACATTCTTCATTTCACGTAAACAATATATATATATATATATATATATATATATATATATATATATATATATATATATATATATATACGGGGTGGTCCTGAACTACAGGTACAAACGCAGGGAGGTGATTCCTTATGGAAAATAAAGTAGGACATATGTAGGACACTTTGTACCTAAGTGTAATATTGTGGGAGTAATGAGCCGCAGAATATCGAATTTGAAAACAGTATTTATTTTAAATATCGGAAACAAAATTATGTAAATCGACAAAACTCTGAACATTGATTTGAGTTATAATAGTCTTCAAACCCACATCAAATGCTGGTTGATATAGGTGATTCGGAATAAAGTGAACACTCAAAAAAGCCCTGATTAATTTCTATTTCCTGCCAGTTTATATCTTTCCGCCGATGTAAACACAAATAATGCCACGTGCTTTTATTTACATAGGGTCGTGCAATGTTTACAACTACATTAAACTGCTCCGATAAATTTTAGCTACAATATCTACTCATTAAATGCAC
>PNEQ01018638.1:0-16889 GCA_003012365.1 Medauroidea extradentata | reverse complement strand
CTTCAGAAACAATAATTAACGTATTTTCTTAACATGTGAAATAAAAAGTATGTTGTTTTTAGGCTTGCAAACGTAAAACAAAATATACAGATTACCGATTGTTTCACATCATTTCGGCAATGATACTCAAAGTAATTTCCAATACTTTTGAATGTGTATATACTCAAAACGGGCAAATGTACGCATATTATGCAACCAAATATGCAATTTGGCGGCGAGAACCTAACTCTGATGCCACCTGTTGGTGGAGTTTTGAACTGTCTGAAGCACGGAGCAAGCTGTATCGACCACTGCGACTCGAGGTCGACGATAGCGTCACATAATTCTCACGCCAATCAAGTCTAATTATAATGTATGTATGAATGGCAATAAGATCATAAGTAAATATTTTGAAGTGTATTAAATACAGACTGGTCGAGTTCGTCATATGTTCTTTCACTAATGTTGTATTCAAATACGAAAATACACGGAACTACGTACAATAAATCGCTACCAACCATACAAGCAGTAAAGTAACTCTTGTTAGTGGTGATGTATATGCAGTAACGGCTAGTGATATTTTTCAAAGGTTAAATCTTTAGTGCTCACTTTATTCCGAATGGCCTATACCTTCAGCCATTACTAAAAGAACAGGGGTGGCAACCCTCTGAGTGGACTAAACGTTTGTGCCATCGGGATAGTGGAACATTTGACGATGTTTTA
The DNA here is from genome assembly GCA_003012365.1 of Medauroidea extradentata. Taxonomy (NCBI): domain Eukaryota; kingdom Metazoa; phylum Arthropoda; class Insecta; order Phasmatodea; family Phasmatidae; genus Medauroidea; species Medauroidea extradentata. The sequence goes on along the minus strand of PNEQ01018638.1, from coordinate 16,187 downwards.
TTGAGTAATGCGAGCTTTGTAATAAAAATGGTCTTCTTATTGCAACTGTCTAGGGCTCATAGTTTTAGTGAAAAATGCACGCGAAGATTTGGCTGCAGTGAAAGAGTACCAGGAGAGCATAGGCAATACTGCGTACAGTGTGTTTGGAAGTGCTCAATTGCTCTATCCAAAATGGGTTAGAAAACATTATATACGAAAAATATCGTACAATTAACTTGTAAGGTAGATATCCACCCTTACAAAGCGACGTTTTACCGAACAATAATTAAATCTAACAGACAATAAGAAAGGTATTGTGAATGATTACATTGATCGTAAGTATTTGCACAGCCACTGTTGTGGTGTACAACTTCGAGAAAAACGAGGGGGTAATACGGTCCTACCAATGTGTGTGTACCTTTTAGGTATTTTGTATTGCTCTTCAAAGATGTAACATAAATGCATAATAAAGTCACTTTCACGCAACATGAGACAATCTTAGAGAGACAATATTTCTGAGACAATTTTATCGAACACAAATTTACACCCAGACCCAGCCAGACCTGCGAAACTAACCCAGAGCCCCTCACAGCAAAGCCAATTGCTCAACCAACTGAGCTACGGGGGTTGGTCTAACACTGATCCAAGTGGTCAGACACGTAGTAAGTAGCCTACCACTAACACAATTTGTTAATACATACTGAACCCAGAAGCCAATGTAGCTAAAACCGTAAAAGAATATTCGTAAATATAGATTGCGCAAACTTGGGAAACAAGCAGGTTCCTAGTATAATGCGTTTTGAAAAACTGTTTGTTGATTGGAAAATATAAATAAGCGAAGTGTTGAAATGACTTAATTAATTTTATTACATCAAAATGATCTATGTGCCAGGGCCAATGCAGGTTACTACAGTATTATTTAAGTTCCAGTCACAACCGTAATAATTTTTATGAGGCACGATTATTTCGCGCATTTTAGTTTGAAGTCAAGAAGGTATACTTCACAATGTTTTTCTGTGACTAGACGACAGCTGTTCTGAAACACCTTTGACGCCTGCAAGTCAGTAGGAAATAAATAACTATCGACCGGAAAATGTATCAATTTCAATGACCCGAATGTTAGAATCCATTGTCCTATGCATGCTCAAAACCCGTACGTTGTCTGCTGTTCCACGGAATGGCAGCTAGTGGACAAATGGTCGGGGTTTGAGTAGGCATAGGATAGTTGATTCTAGCATGCGGTTAATTTAATTAGCGAAATTTTCCCGTCCCTTTAAATCACTCTTGTGGAAAACACGTGGTACCCGCTTGTACGGTTAGGAGCCAATAATGGATATTCTACTTCTGCCAGTGCGGGTATAGGATTGAGAAGTCTAGGCTGCTGCGAGATGAATACGCGAAATACTCGTTCCTCTAGCTTTAACATATTACCACTCCCCTTGTCCGCATAGTATTACAACGCTGTTTTCTCCTTTTATTGGGTAACCATTATTTGACGCTTATATGCATTAGAGTATTATACTTTGCAATTATGACGCCCTAATGCGGGTAATTTAATTGCAATGTAGGTTATTAAGCCAAATAAAAGCATCACCCCGATAAAATTCCTATTTTTAAAAGTTTAGCATCACACTGATAAAAGTCTTATTTTAAAAAGTTCTTGAATCAACCTCGTCGTCTTGTGTGTAGGTTACATGCCTGTTAAATAAATGACGTGGGATTAGCATTTACTTGTGCAGTACCTTGTTTGTTTGTATCATGTTGTGGATCTACTCAGTCACTGCTCCCAGTAATCTTTGGCTCATACGCTACTATCCAAAAGTAGTTTATGCGTACATTAACTTAGGAGTATATTTGCTCACAATGGTGGCAAATGTCTCGTCTACGATTTAGGTTTTTATTTACTTACCGGCAAATCTCGCGTTATTTTCTATCTGCAGATCAGGCAGCAATATTTTGTTCTCTTCCTCAAAATCTTCTATCAACATGCAATGCAGTGAATTGCAGCGGCTAACGTTTCTGGACAGTAATTAAAATTTCCAGGATATAGTGACCAATCGAATGTAAAGAAATCATACGTAAAAAAACGTCACGCAAAGGTTGATAGGCAGTGACATCACATATCGTCTTAAAGGTTGTACAGATCAATAATTCTAGTTTGTTTCTATACAAAAACTCAAAGTTTTGCATGTCTCTACTCATGTCTATATACTTGTAGATATAAATACATGTTTGTGAAGTTATTTTAGTTAGCAGGCCTCAGGAACGTTCGATTTCAGAAGAAGAACGTCTCAGCAGCAGTTTGAACGTGGCCCGGCACAGCGTAGCGGCATTACCCGACGAGAGGCGATGCAGATGGAGCCTAGCTCTTACAATTAGGCGCTGTAAACACTCGCCGCCAATATAAACACTGCCTGCCCCTGGGTCGTATGACGTCAGCACTACTGCCAACATCTGCACGCCTCGCAGTCACTTAAGAGATGTTTAATGAGATATTGAGGACATACGCCATTGCTGTGCTATGTCTTCTCAGAAAACCAAGAGTGAACCAAGAAGAAAAATAGAATAACAAGCCGAATTGTTTTTCTTGCTTCACATTTGGTTTTCTGAGAAGACACACTACAGCAATGGCGAATATCCATAATATTTCATTAAACATTTACCTCCATTGAAAGCATTTTTCAAAGGCATTAACTTAAGAGAAGAGTTTGGTGGGACGACAGAGCAATTTGTAGTTAGAGGCGATGATGTTCGTGGTAAGTGAGCTAGCTTCGACTTTAGAGCCAATCCAATTCCAGGTTCCGATCGCTCTCGTTGTAGTCAAATTGCACGCATTGTATACATCTGAGGCGCAAACTTTCAAAGCCAGAGATGTCCACTGAAATCCGAAAATGAGTTAAACATATCTATTTAAGGTTGGTGAGGTGCACACGAATATATAGCAAAACTGAACTATAGAATTACCGGTCCCATTAAAAATCATGAGATAATTTTCTTTTCTTTAAAAGCTAGACGATTCCACCTCACTGAAATGTTGCATTCAAAGCAAGGATGCGTCAGCTGCTACGAAATATGTCTGTGTCATCTTTACTAACCTTTAAAACCAGGCTGGTCAATTATGTTCATTCAGAACCAAACATGGCCATTTTTAATAACATACTAAACGTAAAATTAACATATCTTATAATAATGACCGTATTTTGATACTTAAAATTTCGTTTAGCAATAAAACTAACATATTCAATTTCTGTTAGTATCCCAACCTATCAGTATTTTGTCTTTCCTGTTAATTTGTATAAGATGGACACGTTTGGTTTTGAAAGATTACTTCTTGTCTAAAACAGAACTATGTTATAGTCAGTTTTGAAAGCCAAATAATTGAACTACAGTTATCTGAGTGTACTTTTCTCCATTATCATAAGGAGACAGAGCGTCGAAACCTTTAAATGGCAATCTTGCAACTAGTTACCTTTTCTTCTTCCAACAGACTGGTTGATGTCCTTTATTAATACTTAATAACTGTTATGCAAGCAAACATATACATACTATTTTTCAAACAAAACTAACTTGCTAAATATCTGCTACGACATTTTTTGAGTCCCTGTGTAGGCCAATTGGACGGTGTTTGCATCAGTAGACTAAGCGAGAGTTGCTAGTTCGGTATAAAATTTTCTTCTGCTTAGAAACACAGATAGCATGTAAGCTTGCGGCAAGCCTGCAATTGACTTGATTTAGGCTTGCCATTACAAACCCTATTTGGTAAGTTTGATTCAAGCTTGAGTCAAGCTTATTTTTACAGTTGTCTCCTGTCTTGTACGAGGCAAGCTTGTTACAAGCTTACAGTAACCTTTAATCAAGCTTTCCTCGCAAGCTTGCTGCATGCTTATCGCGTGGATACTAGTTAGCTTGATTCAAGCTTGATTCAAGCTTATGGCTTGACATAACAAGCTTGCAGACTTTTCATGGCAAGCTTGATCCAATCTTGAACCAATCTTATTTTGCTATCAGGGAACGGTCTTATGAAAGGTATTTTACTCCTATATCCTGGGGTTGCGAATATTGGTTTTATAGGACTGTATACATTTTGTAAGCCTGTTTCAAATCCAAATTCTTACAGCATATTTTACTGATAACTTAATAGCTGTGCATAGTCTAAATGCATAATGCCGTCTAATTGTCATTATATCTGTACACTGTAACGAATAACATATGATTTGCAATATTTCTTTACTCTCACCTGAAACTATTTGATGTATATTTGGTCGGTATATCGTTCATCACACGACCAGTGCAGAAAGAGCAATACAATAATTCATTATGTGCAAGTTATGGGACCTTGCACAAAAAATAGGACATGTTCTATCATATGATCTCGTTATAAATTCACCTTGTACGCGAAAATCTCGTAGTACAAGATTTAGTTCGAGGTCGGCAAGTTGACTGAAAGCTTTTATGTTAATATTATTGGACTTCTCGTCTCGTCGACAGCGAGGTCGTTAGAGACGGATTCACACACCTTCACACAAGGACGTTAACTAGGATCGCCTATGTTAGCGAACCATTCCATCAACCGCCTAGAGTGAATTCGGCAAATCATGGAAAACCGAAATCAGGCCAGTCAGAGCAAGGAACCAAAATCTGTCATCCCGAATGCGAGTCCAACGGGTTAACCGTTGCGTCCCCTCGCTCGGTTCGTGTTATCTAGCGTCGTGTAAAATTGTGCATCACAGTCCCCGCACGTAGTCGGCATTATTAATTATGCTTGGCTTGCTTTGTTTCCGCCATCCATTCTTTAATTAAGTCTTGTAGAGATAGTGCACTGCACTGGCATCCGGGAGGACATAGTTTCGTTTCCCGGTCAACAGTAGACACTAACCTTTGTCTTTGAAAGAATGTTTAAATACATAAACATCGTATATGGAGGGTAGCTGAGGACCAGAGTGTCGAACCCCGGAAGTAGGCTTATTACCAGGGACCTGTAGCTGTCTGCTTGCCCTGAAGGATGACATGAAAAGAGGCGCGGGAAACGGAAGATTCCCAGAAAACCCTCTGACCTGCGGCATGATCCGTCACGCCACGGCCTGAGGAACCAGTGAAGAAGGGGGGCGGGGGTATACGGTGTTATTAGCGCGCTCTTGGGCTGGCAGAATTGCAGCCCGGACAGAGTGCGCCACGCAACACTGCACTAACGACAGACGCAACTTGTCACTCAACTCGCTTGTTTCGTGACATCTCTGCAGTAAACTGTACCAAAATTCCATGATCTGTCCTACTCACCATGTCGCATCCTACTAACTTTTCACATTTTTGGTACGCGCCTTAGATAATTAGTAAAAAATGCTAACATCGTAACTACACTTCACTAAAAAACCAGCTGAAAAACATTTTTAAAAACTGGACTAAAGTCTAAAGTAGCATGTTTGTACCTATTACGCAAAAAAAATAGTTTATTAAAAATATTCTGCCATAAAATCGCCTCAAACTGCAACAGTTTTCCCCAGGCGGATTGATAAGTTTCAGATGTTGCTCCTTCACGCCTAGGTGTTACTGCAAACATTTTTTTGCAGCCTATTATTATTTCACACGAATTTTAACGTACTTCATACTAAATAATGAATTACTATTAACTTAAAAATACAAAATAAAATTGAAGTGTCATTGTTATTAATTTTTAAGTAACATACTTTTTAGCCGAGCACTTTACCGAACCATATGGCAGAGAAGTATAATAAACTCATAGCCGAAAATTTCAAAACTTGATTTTCTGTCAGGTCCACCACCATAACCATTTAACAAATGCAAGGGTATTTTTTATTGGATATCCTTTTTCAGATAATTTCAAAATTTGTCTTATTTGTTATTCCGCAGTAGGTAAGACAGAAAGCCATAAACAAATATGTACCCTCCTTATACGCGAGTATTTCGTAATAGGGGGCGTTACAATTAGAATTTACAATTTTATGACTATTATTTCACTGAATTTATTGAGATGTTTAGGCGGCTTTTAATATTTAAGGTCTTGCGAGTTATTTTCCTTTGTTTTTTTATATTTTAGTTATGTATAAATTCTTTTCTTTATATTTATAAAAGTCGTTGTTTGAAGACACCTAAATTTCCTCCTTGCGTACGGCCATACTTCACGTGCAAGTAACGGGTAGGATTCACAAATTTGTTAAGTAACCATTAAATTTAAGTATGTTTTTGATATAATATTTTCGTTTCCAAATACATTGAAATGTAGTAAAGTTAAAAGTGTAAAAAAAATCTCGAACTATAATGCATTAAATTAACGGGGCAATTTTGATGAAACTTTGTGATTTGCGAACCTTAAAAACAACTGAGCCATAATGTCAATCCGAAGTCTGGAAAGCACTCTCTTATGTGATTTCGACTTGGCGTAACTTTCCACGTAGCTACCCTTGTTTTTCTCCACCTACTTGCTACTTCAAGTGCTCAACACAGTAATCTAAAGATATTTTAAATTTGTTAAAATTATGTTTTGTGTATTCTGCAAATATTGGTATAAAAAAATTATTAACACCTTAAAATGTTTTAAACTGTTTGAGAAAATGGAATAGCGGTAACTGGTTGAAACGTTACTTTATTTCCTCTACTAGGGACTAGGGAGGCCCGTTAACATAACGTTTCTTTTTTAAAATATTAATAAATCTACTAAAGTAAATTTTATGTTCATACACGAGAACTGCTAACATTGCACCATTTTGCACCTTGAAATCCAAATTTTTCCGGGAGAGGACTCCTACTAGGGAATAAGTGTTCCTCATCGTATGCAGCCCTACCTACCTCAAAATCCACGATCCGCGCCTGAGTATCACATAAAATGCTAGAAGTTTGAATGTGAACCTGAAACTGGTCATGTGTCACATTATTTCTCATTCTTAAACAGAACTTTAAAATGCCAAGCCATTTTTAATCCCCAGTCCTTTTGAGCGCACTTACAAAGCTAGCCGAGCAGAGCACTTGAAGCAGCCTCATCCCGAGCGGTCGGTGGTCTGAACAAGAAGTTGTTTTGGTTACAACTGGAATGCCTGCGGGATAACATGAACCAGCATCTCCGGTGCTATTTTACGTGCTGGGGATAGTGCCAATATAAACCGTACCACACAGGACTAACGCCACTGGCACTCTACCCCCGAAGGTCAGTCTAGCCGAGTGTTTACACGGACCTGAACTTTATTCGCTTCTCAAACATTTTATTCTGATTGTGTGAAGTAGTACCGCCTCTTCAATTACCTGTTTAGTGGATCGTGGCTGGCGTACACTGTAAAAATACTTCCTAAAATTTTTAGGAAGTCATTAACGTAAACACAGTAATGGACATTTACCGTATTTCCGTATTTTAAATATGCAAACATTTACATGTGTTGTAATACAAGTCTGATAACTTTAGTAAACATTGAACTGTTTTATAAAAATAAAGATTTAGGAGTGCTGCCATTGATGTTTGAGAAACAATCCTACCGTACCTACTTTCTTACAGTTCCTATACACACGTGTGGCAAATTTACAAACTACTTTTTAGAGTATAGTGACCTAGAGCCTCCCACCAATAGGACCCGAGCTCAATTTCCGGCGGGGTGGCAGTGGCCGAATTGTCAGACCATTCGCCTCCCTCCAAGGCGATCTGGGTTCGATTCCCAGCGGTGACGGTCCCCGGATTTTCACATGTGGAAATCGTGCCGGACGATGCCGCTGGTCGGCGGGTTTTCTCGAAGATCTCCCGTTTCTCCCGCCCTTCATTCCGGCGCTGCTCCATACTCACATTATGTCATCCCTCACCAGCACTGAAGACCTAGACGTTAAGCGCTGACCAAAATCTCTCACTCATGTCCGGTGTAATATCACCCAGTTGTACACGTCGCGAGAAACTACAGCGTTTTCAAGGGTATGCTGACACTAAAAATTTTCACGATATACCACCCTATCTACATTTCATCAAACGAATTCACAAAATCTTCTGATCCCTACATATAGTAAACGACTCCGGTAGTTCGTAGGTCTGTCATGTGCCCTCTGCCATAAGCTCATTGGTCGCTGCTCCAACGAGTGATCAGTTGTACACCTGACTAGGTAACGTGGGAGCCTGTCAAAATTTAAATACAGCACAGCTTTAAGCGTCATAGTTAGAGTTGATGGTTTATCGCGGCAAAACTTGACTGTTTGCTATGGGTTTCAACATACGTTCTGCTTATCAAAAACTCACTGGCTTTTCGTTGTACGGGAAGCTGTTGCCCTATTTGACTGAGCCAATAAGAATCCCGCTAATTGTAATATTTAATGTATGTTACTGGTCTGCAGACAATTATGGAATGTCAGACGTGTATCACCCAATCATACATGTTGCGAGAAACTACAGTGTTTTCAAGGGTATGTTGGCTCAAAATCTTTCCGCGATATACCAAAATTGTTTGTCGTAGTCCTCCAGACCGCATTTCAGAAACAGTGTCACTATCTCTAAGTTATCCACATCTACGGGAGTCCAAATTGTAACTTTTCCTTAAAGCCACGGGACCCTGTTTATGCTAGTTTAGTTAGTTTTATTTGTTAAGTCATGTAAGGGTATCGCCAAAAATTTACATAGAAATGTTGCAAATTGTTTGTACTACGCAATTTATTTATTTATTTTTTTTTTTTTCAAAACAAAAGTTTGAATAATTTTAGCTAATTATTGAATTTCAGAAAATTTAAATTAAGTTCGTAGCTAGCCAAATTTATAGAATCTTATGTTTAAAAAAAAAAAAAAAAAGCCTATATGGTGAATATATTATTACGAAAAATTTGCTTGGCTGATCTCTTTGTCATAGTCATAAGATTTTTTTTGTTTCATTCGGAAACATAGATGTTAAATTTTCGTTTATCTTTGCTTGTGAGCTTCCGCGTCCGCATTCCTTCTCCCGACTAGAGCCACGATTTTTGCAACATTTGGTTTCGATGTGTCATGTGCACGTCTACAGGTCTTCTACATTGCCCGTAGTTAGATAATTTTACTCTCACTTGCCTTGTCAAATTACAGACGTAAGGAGTCACAATAATCTTATTCTGATTGGTGCAGTCAAATGAGACACGTGTCTTAACAAAGACACGCTGCCAATAACCATGAACTGCCGATGTGCACGAGAGACACTGAAACAAAGTGGGGCAAAAATCTTTTCGCGACAAAATCGTCGCCCTACTCCCGACGTTTCAGCATACATTGCAGTTGTCATCCTGAGGGTAGTATAATAAGTTATGTAGAGACCTGAAAATTCGCGTTTTCTTTTGGCTCCAAGCTATAATTCCAGCAGCTGTAAGTTCATGCCACTTTCGCAATTGACCCGTGACTTATTTTACTCTTCCTGGAAGTCGGTTAGCTAATAGTAATAGCACAGAAGCAACTAAATATAGGCCCATATCACTGCGTAATCGAGCAGCCAGTGAGCAGATGACTGTTTGAATGAACAGGTTTTCTTTGAGACTAGCCTACACGTCAATGAACTCGCGAATTTTCCCGGTCTCTAATGATACATCACATCAGTGGAGTTCTTCTGGTACCCTGGTGATGGTAACTGCAAATATGTCAGCACTACTTTGTTTCACTGTCTTGCGTGTACACCTGCAGTTCTGTTTCGTGGCCAGTGAGTGGATGTTTGAACTCCCTCAGTCTTGGGAGTTCTACACTGTTAAAAATTTCCGTAAATTTATGGAAATATTTACATAAAAAACTGTAATTTTACGGAAGTGGCTTCCGTAATATTTTGTTTGCGGAAATTTGTCCGTATTGCCAGTTTACGGATGTTGGACCGTAACTTTTCATAAATTCATGGAAATAATTTTCTTCAATTTTAAAGTGTATTTTGCTGTGTTTCTTAAAAAAAGTGGTATTAATAATCACTATTAATCCTGGACGTCAAATACAAAAGTTGTATCTTATAAAGTTGATATCTTACCTCTGCATGGAACTCCTCTACTCATAATTGTCACTGTGGTTAAATGGTTAGAGCTTTTGCCTGGCAATAATAGGGTCGTAGGTTCATATCACAACAACTTCGAAAAATTTTTCAGGTTACTAAATAGTGCGTCAGAATCTTGATAACACATAGCTAATAAGAAAATGTAGTATTTCCGGAAAATAGATTGCTAGTAAATTAACGAAATTTAAACTTTTTTTTGCGCAAAATGGATTATCCGTTATTGTACGGAGGGTTTCGTTATCAAGAAAAACTGAGTGTCCGTTACTTTACGAAGATTTCTGGATAATTTTATGCCAGTACTTTTCCGTAATTTCACGGAAATTTTTTCTAACAGTGTACCCGCAAACCACAGACATGTTGCGTCGCTGCTGATATTGTTCTTATTGTGCAGAGTCGTTTTTCGTCTGACTGTACCAATGACGCACAGCCAATAACTAGAGACCAGAAAAATTCGCGGGTTCACTCATATAAAGCCTACTCATATATAGCCTACTAGCCTGCGAGAATATTTAAGAATTGAAGCTCATTACCTGCTTGCTGTTGAAGTGGTATAGGTCTGCATTAGTTACATTTACATTATTGGCCCAGAGACTTCCAGGAGGTGTCAAATAAGTCAAAGGTCAATTGCGAAAGTGATACAAACTCACGGTTGTTGGAATTCTACACTGTAAAAATGTTTGTACTTTTGCAAAGAAAATCCTTAGGAAATCCAGTTGCCAAAGAAATTCCTTGTAAATCTGCAATGGTTGTCCTTGTAATTAAATACAAAGTATATGTTTGTAAAATTACAAAGGCTAGCCTTGTAGCTGTACTTTCAATAAAGAAAAAAGTAAATTTAAATGTTCATTGTATTTCATAAATAACACTGAACTTATTTATAAAATATCTTTTGAATAAAGCACGTATACATGAACTTATTTTGAAAAAATAAATAAAATCTTAGGATGTGCCAAGTTTCGAACCACTCTCCCTACGCTTAGAGTCTACGCATTTTACCCCTAGACAACTGCGACTTCAGAACCAGTCAATCTTTATATTTATTTATATACATTCGATGTAAAGGACAGTAATAATTATTTATTTTAAAGCACACAATTAATATAAGCATTCACTTTATTCCAGAAAAAAATGCTTTTCAAAGATTGTGATCTTTGCATAAGTAATTTCCAGCGAACTTGCGATTTTTGTAGGCTACACATTTTTTAAAATTTTTTTTTGCAAAAAAATCCTTTTAACTTTATAAACTAAAAAGTTATACGAAACATTTCTCAACATTTACAAAAGTTTGTACATGCAACTACGAAATAGTGCCTTGTCATATTTTAAAAAGAATGTACAGTTCAGGAACTGTCGGTATAACGTACAAAGTATTCCTTTGTAGTATTACAAAGTTTACCTTTGTAACTTCATAAACAAATGATTTTACGAAGAAAATTCTTGCAAATTTTACAACATTTCTTTAGTGTAGCTTGTGCCAAAATGAAATCGCAAATTTTTCAGTTCTCTACCAAAAACCATGAACTATAGCTTCCGATGCGCACGTAAGGCACTGAAGCAAAGTGCCGCCGAAATATTTGCGCTAAAATTTCCAGGCCCTAGGAATATGCGCTGAAGTATCCGGTGACCCAATGCCGTCGTCGCTGAAATCCAAAAGCGAAGGTTTGTTAGACGTTGACCGCAAAAGCCTGTGAACATTTTTAAATTAAATGTCCTAGTACACAATTATGTAGGCAATGAATGTGGCACCCAAAGTTTTTGAGTCCAGCTACTCGTATGTGTGAGCTCCCTGTCCACAGCTGAGGCGTGCCGCGTTGTGCGAGGCGCGCTCACGACCCGCATATCTGCACGCGCCACTGCTGCGCGGGGGGCGTGGCCTGGCCCGCGCCGGCCAATTACGACCACTGGGGCAGGCCGCGACTCCTCCGGTCGGTCCTCATGCCCGCGCGATTGCCGACTTCCGGCGCGCATTAACAGGCCGTCTTCCGCTGCCACGCCGCCGGCCCAGCTAGGGCGCGGCCTGCTTCAAGCGCCGCATCTGGGCTATCCTTGTTTACAATCTCCGGGGGTCGCAACTCTTGAGTATTCCTTCTGCAATTGCAACTGGTTACAGTGGCATCCGTTGGGTTGTTGCTCAGCCCACGCAGCTCTCCTACGGCAGTGTAATTTCCTGATGCGTTTGTCTGTCTTTCGTAACGACGAATATAGATGCCATTACTATTGGAGAGATCAGAGCGCTATTTAAAAATTAGAGCCGATGTTTTGTCGCGAAAAGATTTTTGCATCATTTTGTTTCAATGTCTTGCGTGCACGTCGGCAGCTCTACGTGACGGCTATTGGCAGCGCGTCTTTGCTCAGACACGGCCCCTCGTTTGACTGCACCAATAAAACAATAAGGATATTGTGACGCAATACATCTGTGATTTGTCAGTAGAACCTCAAGACAAGTCACAGTTAAAACGCCCTATCACTGGCCTTGAAACAGAGTTGCGGATGTCAACATAAGGTTTTGAAACCAAATGGTGCAAAAATCTTTTCGCCATAAAATTGTGGCTCTATAAATAATACTTCTTGGCAGGATTGCCACATCGAAGACTATGGCACAGAATATTTACGAATACAGAAGTGAAATAGCTGGCAGAATGGCAAACTCAGTTACACACGCCTGCAAAATGGCGCCCTGGCCAATAACTTGGCGGTAACGCCTACCGCCAATCAGAGTAAGGCGGCTGCCCTACTAACCGATAGCCAAGCCAATAGGAAATCTGCCATAACATGAAGGAGTCAAACAGACACGGGGCTGGTATCAACAACCTCGGGCAGCCAATAAGCGGCGTAGTTTGCCCGTATCAATGAGCCGCTACGTCATTTCGCGTCTGTAGTATTAATATTTAGTCTGTGGCCGCAGGCTTCTGCTAAAGGCGGCTATAGTTGTAGCCAGCCATAGCTGCAGTTATCAAGAACAGTTCACGGTTGTGTAATAGTTGACAATTCAATTACTGAATCGCTGTTCTGCAGGTGCCGCTTATTCGTAGCTTATCACAAAATTTAGTAGCCAAAACATCACTCACGGACAGTGGTAATTGAAGTGTTTATCAAGAGTTTATTGATAGAATATGCTGGCGTATGTGAATCAACTTACAGTCACCATTAGGAGAACTCTGCACAAGAAAACAGGCTCCAAGTAAACACAATTAGGTCTACCCGCATGCTAGAATACCCTGTCCTATGCACATTCCAGCACCGTATATTCATTCATTTTCTGCTCCTTAACTGAGTAGCAGCTAGTGGACAAAAGGTTGAGTGTGAGTATGCGTAAGATAGTAGAATCTAAGCATGTGGGTCATGGAATTAGCGAATTTTTAATGTCTCTAATTATTAGAGACAATGGAATATAGCGAGAGTTTTTTTTTCTGACGTGTTCTTCAAATCAGTACCGCTTCCTGCACTTCGTGCAATTGATCGGCGGTTGTGTGAGCCACGGTGTTCACAGACAACACATACCCTCAGTTTTAACGCACCAGAGTAAGTATTGACTCGGTCAAATAGGGACTTGCCAGTAACGAAAGAAAAGTGGAGTGAAATGATTTTGGTCGGCACTTAAACATCCGCGTCTTTAGTGCTGGAGAAGCGTGACATGATGTGAGTATGGAGCAATGCCAAAATTAGGGGGCGGGGGAAGCGGGAGGTCCCCGAGAATACCCGCCGAACAGTGGCATCGTCCGGCACGATTCCCAGATGCGAAAATCCGGGGAACGACCCCACCGGGAATCGAACCCGGATCGCCTTGGTGGGAGGCGAATGGTCTGGCCGTTCGGCCACCGCGGCCGCGTCTGTGATCTGACTAGGTCACTGAGACTAAAGTTACTACGACACCACACGTAGGTGATTTGCCGGTAGAAGTCGAGGACGCTAAGAGTGTAAAATATCCAAACACTGGAAACGTAGTTGAATCACAGATGTTCATGTAAGGCAAACAAATGGGAGCAGATATGTCTACTTCTTGGGCGAGTTCCTCATGCGTCGAGCACAATTATAGCCGCCTCTAGTAAAATGTCGTGGTCTGTGATATGACAAACCTGCAAACATAGGTTACATTAACAGATCTTCGCTTTTCACCACGGCTATGGCTCTACTTGATTGCTCTGTATGCAGGGAACACAAATGAATCAGTGTAGCCATTGCATGGAAGAGTGCGAAACTTCGTTAGCACGATTAGTTACAGAAAACTTACGTCGGTTAAATTTTCTCCGGGAAAAAGTCCACTATCTTACGTATGTCCCAGCCTTCAAGATTGCTCCATTGCCTGCTTACACGCTTCGATGTTAAAAAAAAGTGCAAGGGGCTGGTGACTTTGTTTCCTAGCAGTGTTGCTATTTGAACAGATTTCTGCTAGAAGTACCTGGTAAATTGGGGTCCAGTTAAACACGTCACTACACTATACATACGTTTGAAGCCGAACTTAACCTCAAACGAGTTTGCGATATTTCCCAGTTCCTTAGCACGACCGTGGCCACAGCTGTCTGTAGCAGAAGACCCAGTTTCCGTTTGAGCAACCCTACCAAGAAGAGTCATTTGAATAGAGCTTTGAGCTCTCCAACAGCAATTTCTTTCCCTGATTCTGCGATATATAGGCCAGAGAAACTGACCATAATAAAATTCACAGCTAATGGAAAGCTGAAAACTTGATTAAAATTACTCTTGGGCAAGGCATAGTCTTATACGAGATGTGGCTGTGCTATAACTTGCGACCATACATATTGAAAAAAAAAAACCGTTGCATTAACTTGTTTCAGTCCTTACGTGCGCACCTGCATCTCTGCTTTGTGGTCAGTGATTGGATGCCGTAACATCCAGTGTCTTGAGGTTAAACCCGCAAATCACAGACTTGGTGAGTCACGGTTAACCATGTACTGATTGGCACAGTCAAATGAATAACGACTTTGCACAAAAACACTCTGTCAATAGCCTTGCAGTTGAGCTGCAAGTGTACACGTAAGGCACTGAAACAATATGGGGCAAACGTTTTTTCACCAAAAATTCCTGTCCCTAATTATATTATATAAATGACAAACATTGTTCAACTTTTACACATCAGATAAAATGTCATTAGTAAAAAAAATTTGGTCCTATAATTTTAGCGTAATCACCTATCAAAGTCGAAAAATTGCTGTCGCAGCGTAGCCGAAATAAAACAAAAGTGATTAACTTGAATAAACAAAATAATTTATATTAATACTAAATTATGCAGGCTTCTTCAAGAACCTTTTGTAAAGGCAAAGGTATACATTTTTGTATTTAAAAAAAAATTGATGAAAATGAGTACATTTTTGCGTAACTTTGACTTTTGGCTACTACTGAAATTTTTGAAAACTAACTTTTGTCAAACAAGTCATAAAATGCATTGATACACTGACTTTCAGATCCTGTAATTTTCAGTTAAGTAGTTAATAACTTTTTGGATTTGACCACACTGCAACGGCTGTTTTGAGACTTTGATAGGTGATTATGCAAAAACTATAGGGCGTAACTTTTTTATCTGGGGAAATGTCATGTTATCTGATGAGTAAAAATTTAACAGTCCTTGTCACAAATATTAAAAAAATTACATTTTACGGGTCTGACATGTGTAGAGATGATGGTACATATATCGCAAAAATATTTTGTGGCAACCTATCCTTGAAATTCTGCAATTTCTAGCAACATGTATGAATCGGTGATATACTCTGTTAAATAGGGCAGTAGCTCCAAGTACAAGCTAAAGCCAGTAATCTTCTAGTAAGCTGGACGAGTGTTGAAATCCAGAAAACAGCCAAGTTTTCCCGTGATAAACCATTGGCTGACGTTCTCCTTTCGTTGTTAGCTTGTCTCCATATGACTGGACCAATGATAATTCTGGTGCGTCTCCACTGAATATTTGTGATTCGTCTTTAAACAACTAAATAACCATTCCACAATATAGCAAGGTGTACGTCACTACAGTGGTTTACAAAGTACGGTGGCATCTAAGATTCTTGCGATTTTTCGCTATATCTAATGATTAGAGACATGAACTTTTCGCGAAAAGAATTTTGCCCCACTTTGTTCCAGTACCTTATGTGCATGTCTGCAGTTCTGCTTCATAGATATTGGCAGCGTGCCTTTGAACTGTGACGTTTCTCATTTGACTGTACCAATCACAATAAGGTTACTGTAACACCACACGTCTGTGATTTGCGTGTAAAACCCCACGACATACGA